>QBTX01003247.1:0-10977 GCA_003063285.2 Arachis monticola | reverse complement strand
ACTTGGATCTGGGCCAAAAAGGGCTTCAGAAATCGCTGGGGGCGTATTCTGTAAATTCTGATTCGTGGCCTCTGTCACGCGTCCGCATGGGTCACGCGATCGCATCATTCAGAGCTTTTCCTTGCCACGCGGTCACGTCAGTCACACGTCCGCGCGTATGCGTTCTGTTTAAGGCACGCGGTCGCGTCAGTCATGCCGCCGCGTCACTGCTTCTTTGCTTCTGGCACGCGATCGCGTCATCCATGCGATCGCGTGGGTGCTAGTTTCTTCAAAACTCCGTTTCGCACTTTCCTTCCATTTTTGTATGTTTCCTTTTCCATCCTTTAAGTTATTCTTCCTTAGAAAATCTGAAACTACTCAACACAGTAATCACGGCATCGAATGAAAATAAAGATAATTAAAATAATTAATTTTAAACCTTAAAAAACATGTTTTTCACATACATCACATAATAAGGAAGGGAAAGTGGTGCACGAAATTGTGATCATCAATGGCACCATCAACATGGTACGCTCAATTGCAATCTCAACTCTTTATCACAACCTCGCACAACTAACCAGCAAGTGYACTGGGTCGTCCAAGTAATAAACCTTACGCGAGTAAGGGTCATTCCCACGGAGATTGTTGGTATGAAGCAAGCTATGGTCATCTTGTAAATCTCAGTCAGGAAGATTCAAATGGTTTTGGATGATATATGAATAAAGCATAAAATAAAGATAGAGATACTTATGTAATTCATTGGTGAGAATTTCAGATAAGCGTATGGAGATGCTTTTTCCCTTCCGTCTCTCTGCTTTCCTACTGTCTTCATCCAATCCTTCTTACTCCTTTCCATGGCAAGCTGTATGTTGGGCATCACCGTTATCATTGGCTACAGTCCCGTCCTCTCAATGAAAATGTTCAACGCGCTCTGTCACAGCATGGCTATTCATCTGTCGGTTCTCGATCATGTCGAAATAGAATCCAGTGATTCTTTTGTGTCTGTCACTAACGCCCCACAATCGCGAGTTTGAAGCTCGTCACAGTCATTTAATCTTTGAATCCTACTCAGAATACCACAGACAAGGTTTAGACCTTCCGGATTCTCTTGAATGCAGCCATCAATTCTAGCTTATACCACGAAGATTCCGATTAAGGGATCCAAGAGATATTGGGAGCTTGCACGTTCATTAGAACACCCTCCCCAAGTTGCCATCACCATCCTACAACATTCAAGTGGATAAATACATATCCTTAACGTTTTACCATTCCAACTTGAATATGGGCTACTGGAGAACGGATGGTACAACGTTAGAGCTCTCTGTCGTCTTAAGAGTAAGAAGAAGATGGTCAGTGATAGATTTATCCTGCAAGGTTCAACTTGGTTGTGGCTCAACATTCAAACGCAAAGGTTGGTTTAGAGCTCAATGACTTGGTCTAGGAAGTTGTTTGTGCCAAGTGAGTAATCAGAATGCTTGTACCAGATGGACATAGACGATCAACAAAGACGGTGCAAAGGCAAGGTCTGGGACCCCGGAATCATTCACAATCACCACTCTTGGGGCTTGTCACTTGCTTAACTTACTGAAGGCTTTTGCGCCTGTTTGGGACCCCGGAGGCTACTGAATACAAACATGGGGGGATTCCTGGATCAGTACAAACATAAATCCACCATAACAGGAGCTCACCATGTCCAACTTAAGGACTTAACTAAAAGTGCTAGGTGGAGACAACCCACCATTGGTATGATCGTTCCTTTTGCAATTTAATTTTATTCAGTTTTATTGTTTTTTAGTTTTATTTTATTTTATTAAACCTGGAATCCTCATACGCATTCACATTAAGATTGCCATTCTGATACTGCCATTAAAAAAAAATATGCCATGCGACGCGACCGCATCAGGACGCGTCCGCGTCGCAAGGAGGAGGGAGGAAAATATAAAACGACAGAGAGTCACTGCGAGAGAGGGCTGGAGGTTGGCTGAGTGGCACAATCTGACCCACGCGACCGCGTCGCGTGATGACAAGTCATTCTAGCCTAGTTTCCACTGTCTCTTTCCTTTTGTTTTTAATTGAATTATGCACTTTCTTTAGCCAAGCAACCAATTGGGTAGATTTCATGCTTCCTTTGAATGAATCAACCATAGATAAATTCATGCTGTTTCATGAGATTTGATGCCATAATTTGGTTGCAATTAGATAGATGAATATCTCATGATTTTGAGCATAGCTTTGATGTGTTTTGGTTGGGTAATGGTATAGGTGAGAAAGCTTGGAGAAAGGTTGAAGTAAGAAGGAATGGCTAGAAGCAAAGAGGAGACAATGGAATAAGTGAAATAGAACCAGGAAGCATAAAGTTGGACTTGAAGTTAGCCCTCAAACTTTTGCACAAAACTTTGGTGGAAAAGTTAGCCTCAAAGTTAGCCCCCTAACTTGCGAGGCTAAAACGTGAGAATTGAGAAACACCCCAGGGCTAATCAATGTTTGCGCCAACGTTAGCCCCCTAACTTTGGAGGCTAACGTTGGCATGAAAAATCACCCAGGGCTACTCAACGTTTGCGCCCAACTTAGCCCCCTAACTGGAGGCTAACGTTTGCATGAAATTATAAGGCTAGGGGGGCAAAAGTTTGCCGCCAACGTTAGCCCCCTAACTTTTTGGCTAACGTTTGCGCCATTGGTTCAACAAGAAGCCCTTGAGAAGCCAAAGTTTTCACCAACGTTAGCCCCCTAACTTTTGCACCAACGTTGGCATCAGTAAAAGGGACTATCTGATTATGAAAATTTGGAGCAAAAGTTTAGACCCCTAACTTTGGCTCAAATGTTACTCCCAACTTTTTTACAAAAATCCAATCCGTTTAATTTGGTTCACCTTGGTGGTTCCTTCTCCAAATCCAACTTTTTTTTTTTTTTTTTTTTTTTTTTTTTTTCAACCCAATTCCACCTAGAGCAAAGGCCCAACTCAAGGCTTGAAGATTCATTGAAGAAAGTGATATAAATAGGCCTAAAATTCAAGTTATTCGGGGAGCTTTCCTTTTCTTAGTTTTTCATAGAGCTTTCTTTTAGAATTTTCATAGTATGCTTTTCGAGAGACAGTGAATTTTATTTCTTAGTTTGGGGGAAGGAGAATTCCATTCTCTTCCTCTTCGAGTTTTATTGCTTTAAATTTCAATTACACCTGTCTTGGATCTTGGGTTGAAGACATTAAGGAATTCTGTTTCAATCTCACTTTAAGATCTCTCTGTTTTCTTTCACTGCACCATTTGATTTTAACTTTTCTGTTACTTGCATCTCCATCTACTTTCTTTGCAAATTACATTCCCTTGACAATTGTTCTTGTGATCTTAGGAAGGGCATTGAGATCTAGACTTGGTTTTTAGTCTCTGGGTCCTGAGACCTAAATTCCCAATTTACATCTGTTTAACTGCTGTTCATGTTTAATTTACTTCTCTGCTTCAAAATCTGATCATCCACACCCTCATCCTACTTCTCTACTTGATGCAATTTACTTCTTCCTTGTTTAAATTCTGCAAATCCGAATTCCCAAATCCCCTTTACAATTTCAAGCCATTACATTTTTCTGTGCACTTTTAAAGATTCCACAATTTATTTTCTTGCAACTAAGTTTTCTGCCATTTAATTTCTTGTTATTAAAGATTCAGCAATCTTTTTCTCCTAGTCATTCTCATTTATTTCAAGAAATTTAAATTCTGCAAATCACCCAATCAATCACCAAACCTTGATTCGCTTGACTAAATCAACCACTAACTTAAAATTGCTCAATCCTTCAATCCCTTGTGGGATCGACTCACTCCCGTGAGTTTTATATTACTTTGATGCGACCCGGCTGCACTTGCTCGGTTTGATTTGTGTGTTTTGGGAAGAAATTCATTTTTCCACCAAGAATATCTCCATCAAGGTTTTGGCGCCGTTGCTGGGGATTGATTAAGATTGACAATGAGTTAAGTTGAGGTCGGTAGTTAGATCAAGCCACTTTTCTTTATTTTGACTAACCCACTAACTGTTTGAAGATATTGCCTCCTGTTAACACGCTAACTAGTTTGATTTTTGTCTCTAATTAACTACACTCTATTCTTCCAAAAATACCACTGTGTATTCCTTTGTATGATTTTATATGTCAGGGAGCAAGAAGAGCAACCAAAGGGAAGGATATCATTGAAGAAGGAGTTTTGAGAAAAGAAGACAATCACAACAAAAGCCGCAACTCATTACATTAATCAAAAAGAATTTTTCCTACCGCGGAAACCAGTGGAAGATCCTGAACAGCATATATCCATTTTTCTAAGGGACTTGTGGTAGTTGTCAACCCCAATGGTGCAAATCATGACACCTGTAAGCTCTTGCATTTCCCTTCTCACTAAGGGATGAAGCTGCACAATGTCTTGAAACCTTTCCCAAGGAAGTATTACTAGTTGGGACGATTGGTCTACCAAATTTCTGGCCAAATTCTCCTCATCCCAACAAAACATCAAGATGAAAGAGGGGATACATCCATTAGTACAGGAGAGAGAAGAACCATTGTTCAAAGCATAGGGAAAGATACAAGGCAAGCAAATGACAAAGCTGGGGTTTCCCAGCGTTCTTGAAGGATTTAACCCCAGAGACAAGAGGAGCAGTGGATTACGTCTTCAGATAACCTTTCTCAAAGCAACAGCAGCTGGCCAAGGAACTCAGAGCTCAATGACAAGAGAGCCAATAACAACATCATTTGAGACCACCAAGAATGCAACTTCAGACAAGGAGATAATGAACTTGAAGGACTGAAGGGCAGTCATGAATCCAAAGCAAACAGCTACATCTAGCAAACTCAGCAACAATTGGGGTCAATAGCTAGACAAATTTGACTTTCTCCATTCTACTACAGATGAAGCACAATTTCCACCTATGGAAAGCCACACTTCTTATCTAAGAACTTGAGGGAATTCTCAATATCAGGAAGCAAAAGGACTTCAATTACAACAACCCCAATTACCCAAACCTGCAAAAAATTCACCATACAACCAACAATCACAACATACCACCATATTACCCATCCTTCCAACCCCTAACACCTCACAACCAACCAATCTCACAAGATTCTCAAAGGATCACCACTCTAGAGATCGTAGTAGAAAGAATGATGAAACAGCAAGTAATGATGAACAAACACTATGATGACTTACTCGGGGGAATTGGGAAGCAAATAGAACAATTAGCCAAAAACCTCACAGAAACGAGTAAGAAGGAGGCAAAGCCTCAAATTTTCCTGAGCACTTGAGGATGTCAAGCTTGAAGTGACATAAAAGATGCGCTTGTGGGAGGCAACCCAACCTGAGGTATTTCTCTCTTCATATCTATTCAATAAAAAGGTTAACTAGTTTTATCTAGATTGGAAAGAGCTAAGTTTGGTGTTGCACACCAAAACAATCTAAGGAGAGAATGAAGAATTCTAGTTTTGGTGTTCCACAAAAATTCCCATTTATAACACACATTCTCACCTTATGCATAATATGGGCTTCAAACATACTGGAATGAATTAGTAACTATTTTGTTTGTTTTCATTTCAGCCTTGTGACTTTTGACACATGGTTAATGAAAACCTGCAAGGTACTAAAGTTTGGTTGTTCCCACACCAAAGTAAGTTCCAAAAAGCCCCACAAAATAAATCATGCCAGACTAAAACCACTGTTTCTCAAGTGCTTTGGGAATAAGCAACTTCCAATATCATTGCAGAATATCATACAAAATTTTGGAGAAGAGTTTAGCGATCATCAACCAAAGAGGTGAAAGATGAAACATAAGTTAGCATGATAGATATGAGAAGAAGGAAAGCAAAGGTGAACTCAACAGGTTGCTATTGTTAAGGACTTGTTTTACATCCAAATATTACTGTAAATTGAAATTGGATTGTATCCTTATTGACCCTGCCTGTCTGCCCAGTAGTTTATAGTTTCCTTTACTATACCACTGCCTGCTTGCATAGCATAGTCTTTCTGTTATTCGTCAATAGCAAAGCTGTTTGATCATTCACACCATTCTTATCTTCAAAAGCTTGTTTTGCACTCATATTTTCAATTAATGCATAACATGAAGTTCTTTGAAACGAAGCCGATTGAGGAATTAAAACAATTTTGAGGTAAAGCAAAAGATTAGGAGAAGTGTGGTTCTAGTTTATATGGTTTCTTGTTTGATGTTGCATGCTTGTGAAAACGTGCATGGGAGCTCATAGGCAGGGCATATTGGAAGTTCAAGAAGATATCATTGTGGAGATTTCTCAAAAATCAATTGATCGAACAGCCAGCCCAAACAAAAGCAAAAAGACAAGTAAAGAAAAATACAAAAACAAATAAGAACATGGCCAAGGCTCTGAGCATTCAATTACAGGGCAGAAAAAGAAAGAAAGAAACAAAACTCAAAGAGTTTGCTATCCTAGTAAATGCTTGGTGAGTGTGTCAAAGCGAAAGAGCTTGAGCAAGTTAAATCCTTAAGGGTGGGGTGTTTTAACACCTAATACCTTAGAACCAACTGGTTTAGGAAGTATGATTTTGAAAACTTATTAAAGAGCCGCTTTGAGACATGAAACTTAGAGTCGAGGCCAAAGCACAGAAAACTATAAGCTGCTCTCAAGGTGATTACATATAAAGAGATCTCTATAATACCATTTGGATGAAAATCCATAGAACCTACGACTCCCAATTATGTAAGGAAGACAGTAGCAGCTGAAGCCCTTGGCATGAGCATATAAGTTTAGAGTTTCACCCCACTGTTACTTAATCACTTCACTCACTGTACTTTACAAGTGTTCTTCAATCAGTCTTAATTGAAAGAACCTCTGAGCATAAATCTTGTCTTGCTTGGGGACAAGCAAGTAGTTTGGTGTTGTGATGAAAAATCATCAGACAAAAAACAAGTTATCAAAAGAATAAAATTTTTGTTTTTAATTGAATTATTTTTTTTTTTTTTTTTTTTTTTAATAATTTCTTATAACTATAGATTTCATGCTTTTTGATTGAATCAACCATAGATAATTCCATGCGTTCATGAGATTTGAGCCATTAATGTGTTGCCATATTAGGATGAATGAATATCTTCTTCATGATTCTTGAGCATAGGCTTTGATCATCCTGTGTTGTGGTCTTGGTTAATGAGTTAAGGTGTGAAGAAAGCTTGGAGAAAGTTGTGAAGTAAGAACGAATGGCTAGAAGCTAAAATAAGGAGGGACAATGAATAGCAAAGTGAAATTGAACCAGGAAGCATAAGGTTGGACTTGAAGTTAGCCCTCAAACTTTTGCACAAACTTTTGGGTCGAAACGTTTAGCCTCAAAGTTGAACCCCCCTAACTTGGAGGCTAACTGATGAGATATTTGCGACAAACCACCCCAGGCTAATCACCGTCTTGCGCCAACGTTAGCCCCCTAACTCTGAGGGTAAACGTTGGCATGAAAAATCACCCAGGGCTACTCAAACGTTTGCGGCCACACGTTAGCCCCCTAACTTGGAGGCTAACGTTTGGCATAATTATAAGGCTAGGGGCAAGTTTGCGCCAGACGTTCAGCCCTCCTAATTTTTTGGCTAACGTTGGCGCCATTGGTGGAAGGGCCAACGTTAGAGCCAAAGTTAGACCCCTAACTTTGAAGCTAACATTGGCACATGAAAAACACAAAAAAAAATGAAAAGTGGATCAAAAGTAGCCCTAACTTTGGCTTCAAACTTTTTACTCAACTTTTACAAAAACTCCAATCCCGGTTCAATTGGTTCACTTTGGTCCTCTCCAACTCCAAGAGCACACTCACCAACGCCCTCTTTCAACCACATTCCACCAAGACGACACGCCCAACTCAACGGTTGAAGATCATTTGAAGAAAGTCTATAAATAGGGTAGAATTCAAGTTATTCGGCGAGCTTTCCTTTCTAGTTTTTCATAGAGCTTTCTTTTTTAGAATTTCATAGTAGCTTTTCGGAGAGAAGTGTATTTTTAGTTCTCTTTATTTTGGAAGGAGAATTCCATTCTCTTCCTCTTTAGTTTTATTGCTTTAATTTCAATTACAACTGTATTGGATCTTGGGTTGAAGAATTCGGAAGGAATTCTGTTTTTCAAATCTCAACTGATCTTTTTATTTTGCACTTGCACATTGATTTTAACTTTCTGTTACTTGCATCTCATCTACTTTCTTCTGCATACAATTCCTCCTGCAACTTGTTCTGTTGGATCCAGGAAGGCATTGAGATCTAGACTTGGCATTTTCTAGTCTCTAGGTCCTGAGATCTAAATCCAATTTACATTCTGTACTGCTTTCCATGTTTATTTACTTCTCTGCCTCAAAATCTGATTTCATCCACACCCTCTCCTACTTCTCTACTTGATGCAATTTATACTTTTCCCTTTGTTTAAATCTCGCAAATCTCAATTCCCAATCCCCTACACTTTTCAACCATTTAACTTCTTTGCACTTTAAGATTCCGCAATTTCATTAATTTCGCAATCTAAGTTTCTGCCTTTAATTTCTTGTTATTTAAAGATTCAGCAGATTTTTTCCTGTTCTCGTTTACTTTCCAATGCAATCTTAAACTTCTGCAACTTCAACAATCAATCAACCAACACCTTGAATTGGCTTGACTAAATCAACCACTGAACTAAAATTGCCATCCTTCAATCCCTGTGCGATCGACCTCACTCCCGTGAGTTTTTATTACTTGATGCGACCGGTGCATGCCGGTTAGATTGTGATGTTTTGGGAGAAATTCATTTACTTTCACCACAAATATCTCATCAGTCGCCGACGCGTCCGCGTCACATGGGAATAATGGCCTCCCAAGCGACCGAGTGCCCCACAGCGGCCGCGTGCCCCGATTCTCGACGTAAAAAGGGTGCACAGATGAAACATACTTCGTGCGAGAGCAGGTGCTGGAATTGGTGCTGGAAGCAACAACAATTCTTATCCGCATAACACGTCTGATCGACGCAGCGCGTCGTCCATTCCTCTCGACGCCAACTCACGCGATCGCGTGCAACCCACGCGATCGCGTACACCCATCTTTGGCAAACATTAATTTAACAGATAGTTTTGCTGCGCGAAAGGGTTGCACTGCGCCCAGAAGCATAACATGTCACGCGATCGCATACCCGACACGATCACGTCACCATACTTGAGGCGCATCCACGCGAACGCGTGCCGCCACGACCACCAGCCGCCGTGCACTGCGGCCGCACACCGATATATCCCAATTTGCACCCAAATTCTTATCTCATCTTCCCCCACACCCAATTCGCGTGATATTTCCTCCCTCCCTTTTTATTTACTTCTTTCTCCCTTCTTTCCCTCTCATTCTTTCTTATTTTCTTTTTATTTTTTTCTTTATTCATTGCATCACTTTTCATTCATTGCCATTCATTTTCCTTGGATGTTAGAAAATTATTTTTTTTTTTTTTTTTTTTTTTTTTTTTATTATAATATTTTTAAAGGAATTGTTTGACCACATTAATTCAATTTGAAAGGTTGCTGCATGTTCAATTGATAGCTTTCAAAATAGCTTATTTTAACCAGTGCATCTATGTGTTTGTGGAAAAGCCCTAGGTATCCAGTTGCATGCACTATTTTTAAAGATTTCTTTTTTTAATCTCTGACTGATTGAATGCTGCTTTTCACAAAATCTTTTTTATATTTTGATTAGATTAAATATAATGTCATTACAAACATTATGTGTTAGTTCTTACGGAATAACAATACATTAAAGCTTTGGATGCTTGATCTATGCCTACTCATCCCTTGCCGGCATGCTAATAAACATCTAGCATCTACTTGCCATACCATGCACTAGCTATATTTCCATTGATGAACTGATCAAATGGAATCGCGACCATGTCTTCCATTCACTATTTTCCTTACTTGGCATGCTATTCACTTGTACCGCCCTCCTCTTTGCTCTACACATTTGACTTTATATCCCTTTCTCTTCTCCCTTTTTCAGTTGGCCACCCAGATACGCGGTAAGGAGAAAGCTGTCGTTCAACGAGCAACAGCTTGAGAATCCCAAAAAACCACAACACCCGCCCACCTGTACTTCTCAGCATGCACCAAGGACGGTGCAATCTTTTAAGATTGTGGGGAGGTCGTATACGATCCTCCATGGGTTTATTACTTTCTTATCTCAACACCAATGTTTTTTTTTTAATTTTTGTCTTTGTGAGATTAGTTGTTGCATAAATAGCTATTTATTGTTATGAGTATATAAAAATCATCTAATAAAAAAAAATTTTAAAGTAATTTTTCTTTCTTTTTCAAGAAATTTTTTATAGAAAAAAAAAAAAAAAAATAAAACTTTTTGAAAAACTTTTTTGAAGAAATGTATTTTGGAACTAGTTTTAGAGCTCGAACAACAAAACCTGTGAGATTTATGAGCCTATTTGAATTGGTCGGTGCCATTTTACCAATCCAGACTAATTTATTTTTGGGTGTTGTGTTTTCGTCTCGTAAAATTGTGATCTCGGTTCTTGCTTAATTCTGATATTTTCCAGTTATTGATGTAGTGCATGCCACTTACATAGGATTGAGGCCTTTGTTTCACTAATCTTACATGCCCATATGGCCTTACCTTTCGTTATCCCTTGCAAGAACCAATGTTTGAGCCTGATTTTACCCCTGTTGATTCTTGTACTTTAGCACATCCAAGTGTAACTGGCTAAGCGAAAAACAGATAATGTCCTTGATTTCCGAATCCTTCGGTTAGCTTAGACTAGTGAAGAGGTTCAGCGCGTGTCTGAGGTGCTGTGTCGGTCGGCCACAGATCGTGTCTGCGCGGATCCAGACGTGAACAGATTGCGCTCCCGTCTATCGTAACCAAGGCAGCATGTACGTCTGGGTTGAAATGTTGTGTTTGAGAAATTCGAGTATGTGAGGGTGGGACGTGGTGCTCACTGTTATTGAGTAAAATGTAGAAAGGATTGATGTCGTTAGGAGTAACCTATGTTACAACCGTGATTCTATTCTCTCTCTATGCTTG
>QBTX01003245.1:0-11002 GCA_003063285.2 Arachis monticola | reverse complement strand
TTGTTTCCTGACAAGTGAATTGTCCGAGGAAACTGGCCTTGACAAGCGTTATCTTGAACTTTCCCTTCTTGGAATGATTCGACTTAGAATTTAAGTTTTTGATCGAAAAAAAAAAAAAAAAAAGAAATCCCCCAATGAACAGGGAATATGTGAATTCTGTGAAAATCTGAAAAAAATTTTTTTTTTTTTTAATTATTAAAATGATGTTTGATATGAAGTTGGTGAATTAGTTCTTAAGGTTATTTTACTAATAGAGAAAGAATAAAAATTATGCCCACCCCCCCTATCAGTTGAAGATAAATTTAAAATATATGTTTAGTGACGGAAGAACGACGACTGCAGCTTATAGTGTGGGGGAAGGCTGTCCTATAGTACATCTGACCTTTCAGGGTGTAATTCTCCTTTCTTAGCCATAAATTAGTGATAATTTTTTTTTTGGTTTGAAGTTTGGTTGTGATTTCTTTTATATTAGAATAGGTAAATTGCTTCATTGGTACGTTTTTAAATAGTTATTAGTTGCAATGCCCTTGCCTTTAAGGCTACTTGGATGAAAAGCGGGAGAAAAGAGGCAACATGAAAAAAAGAGATTTCTGATTTTGTGAGATTCTGTGGAAGAAATTTGTTGGAAATGTGTCCTCGATTATGTTGTTGTTGTGTGTGGGAAATAATGAATTTTGTCGATTGTTTTGGTTTCGACCTGGTTTTAACTTGTGGAGGAGAGGGTGGAAAAAAATAATTGGTTCGAAATATAGATAAAGACAAATAAGTTTAGTTCTTACTTGCTAACGGACTGCTTTCTTTTTTTAGAATGTAATCAAAAAATTTAACTAATTTTCACCAATTGTTTGATAAATCTTGCTTAGAAAGTTGTCTAATCTATCTGAAAAAAAAAAAAAAAAAAAAAAAAAAAAAAAAAAACATAAAGAAAAATATTCCCAACCTGCTAAATAGATTTAAGCCATGCCTTCTTATGCCATGGTTTACATTACTATTAACAATAAATTTATTGTTATTCTTGTCGTCAATGTGCGTTTACTTCTCTATGAATTATATCTATATTATATGTCTATTTATCTACCCTTTTATATGTCCAATATTTATTTCATATTTACTATTTTATGTTATTGTCTTGCCATTAACATGTTCCCTTGAGGCCCTTATTTGTTTAAACTCACTTAATTAAGCCTACCCTTTCCAATTACCTTTGTTAACCAACCACTTTGGAGCCTTTAATCCCATTTTGTTCTATATTTCACCCCATTACTAGCCTTAAGTGATCTAGAAACCAGAATTGTATTATCCCCAAATTGACATCCTTTGGAGGTTAGTTTAAGATAGAATTATGTGGCTAGTTAAGTCTGGGCGAAATTGTGCGAACAAAAGTTATTAAGGGAACGTGTGTTATTGATAATTTAATGGGAATTTGCGTACCTACTCATGTAAACTATAGAATCACAAAATCTTCCATGTTGCATTGTCATGCCTTTTTTTTATAAAAAAAAAATCTATAAAAAAATTTTAATAAATAAATGAATAAGGGGACAAAAACTTAAAAATTAACCCCAATACTGAAATTTGAGAAATTCAAAGATCAATGCACATGATGAAACTCTAAAAAAACATTTAAAAAAAATTAAAAGTGTTGATACAATTGCGTATGGAATGGTAAAAGGGGAGAATTTCTTGGGTAGCGTAGGTAAATGAAATTCTAAGGTTTATTGCCAAGTTATATAGGTTGGGTTGAAGCTTTGGGTAGATAATTAAAGATTCAAATTTATAAGCTCACTTGGCCTTACATGTTCCCTACCTTTACCTTGGCCCCTTTACAACCTTGAAAAAGACCCCATGATGTTTCTGTATTGGTATATTAACTGTATGTTTATCGAGTTAGGGAGAAAGAACCAAAAAGTTAGAGAGCAATGATTTAGAGGAAGGAATAGATTGATTCTACGCCCGCGATCGGTCTATACCTTAAGAGAAGAGGCGAGGGCAAGAAACTCAGCTGGTACAGTAGACAGCAGTTAGGGCGCCGTCAATTTTTTACTTTAATATCGGTAAGAGCCGTACAGTACAATCTTATCAGTAAGGTGCCTGTTGTCCAGCCTTGAATTTCCATGTTCCCCTGTTCTATGTGATGAGCTATTTAATATCTTTTCTATGGCTCCTTTTATCATGTAATCTTACTGATGATAATAGAATTTAGTGGAGTTTTGATTGTAATTGTTGAAGAGCTTATTTACTTTGATCAAGTGGGACAGGAATCATATAGTTGTATTCGGGGCATTTTTTTTCATATATATAAAAGTAGTATTGCATTGATTGCATGAGTTTCTGCATGTTCATACTTATTTACTTTATCTCCTTCAATTAGCAATGAGGATATGCTAATGTTAAGTGTGGGCGAGGTTGATAAACCGTACTATTTATGGTTTTATATTGTGTTAATTGTCTGTACTTGGTTTTATCATGATCTTACCCACTTATCATAATTTAGCATTGCATTTTTTCTTTCCTTGAAATTATTACTTTTGATTGAAAACTGCTTCCTAATAGAGGGACTTTTAATTATGCATTTTAATCTCCTTATTCCATTTCGATGCGTGATTTCTGTATGTGTTAAGCATTTTCAGGCTTTATAGGGCATTAATTAGTGAGAGATACTTGTTTTGATGAAAACCTTTTATTTAAAAAAAAATGTAAAAGAGGCAAAACACAAGGAATTGTGGAGATGACCAGCGAGAAGTTGACGCCCCGGCCCGGCATGGCTTTTTCATGCCGACCGCACGAAAAGAGGAGAAAAGAAGAGAAGAAATCATAGTGACGCAGCGCTATGGCTCACGGCGACCACCACAGACTGGAAGCACGAAGCGACGCGGAGTGTCTGGAGACGTGAACGCATACTTTGGCCCCCCTGCCAAAGAAAAAGCCGTGAAATGACGCGCAGTACTCGCATGAAATTGACGGATCGCGTGACAATGCGCGATCTGCATAATCTGCAGGATCGCAGGGGGCGATTAGCAATGTAGTGTGTGGATGACTTAGTTGGTTGTTCATATGGCATGTGTTGGGAACCCTTATTTATCTTTCTTCGAACTCACGTTTTATTCCTCCGGCCAGGAATAGCGACGTTAATTTGCTAGACGGGATAGCCCAGCAGGAATATGCCCAGAACCATGGAATATAAAGCATTCATTCCTACACAGTTTTAGGTTTTTTAGATAGTAGTTTTACTCCTCCCCTAAGGTTTTCTCTGGGAAGACATTCGATAGTTCTAGGATTTTTCTATTTTTTTTAGCTTTTTGCATGGTGACTTAAGTTGAAGTAAGAATATACCTCTCAAGACTTGTCAATTCTGTTCGTTTTTCTTTACTTGGCTATCCTCAGACTTCCATGCTTCGTTGCTTTGCTTAAGTTTTACCATTGGAATATTTTTTGAGGATATTGTATCAGAGAAGTCATTTTTATTTTTATTGACTATTAATTTTTATTTACAATGTATTTTTTAATTCCTTTTCATTGCTATGATTTTCCTTTAATTTGTTATATTTATTTGAGTTAGCTTCTAATTAGTATGGGGAGTTGATTGAAAGGAAACCTTGAGTTGGAAGATTCAAGAGAAAGATTGGTAATTGGGTATTGTTGGTGTTGCCTCTTAGTTCCATAGCACGAATCTCTCCCAAGAGTGGATTGGACTTGTGGATCGAGAAAGGATTCTAACTTGTTTTACCTTCCCTTACTTAGTAAAAGGGATAAACTAAACGAATAACTCTCAATTGTCAATTAATCTTTGAGAATTTCCATAAGAATAGGGCTTCCATGCTATCAACTCCAGTCAAGGATTTTATTTACATTTATTCAATTCACAATTTTATTTCCTTGTTTACTCAAGCTCAAACCCTTTTCAAAAACATCGTGATTGAATAAGATAACACCCTTTTCCTTGCAACTAGTGGGTGTAGACGACCTGGGATTCATATCTCCCAGTATTTTTAAATTTCAATTTTCTGTGACACCTTTTAAATTGAGCGGATGGTGATTTTCTGGCGGAGTTAAGAACTAAGCTTGCAAAGCATTTAGTTCTTAATATTGCTTAGTTCACCAATTCCTGCGCGCATAGTTGCCGTCTGCAAACGGGATCTTTATTTCAAGAAGTCCTGAGAAGTCTGCAATAGCGGGGGCAAATTGCTTATCCATTGCTCCTCTTTGGTAGAGTTTTTGAGGATTAGGCATCTTGGCTTTTGTATTCCTCAACCTTGAGTTGCTGAGAGTTTATTTCCTTACAGAGTTGTTGGAGAAGGCCTTTTTAGAGGGGTTGTTATCACGCACTTGTTTGTTCTGATCCTCATGGCGTTGAATGCCAGGGTTGGAAGCTTGATTGGGTTGGGCGCCATCTTCCTACGCTGTTTCTGGCGTTGGAAAACGCAGAAATGAGCTTCTCATTGGGCGTTTGACGCCAGCTGTCCTTGCTGTTCTGGCGTTTGAAGCCAGAAACTCGCGCGTGGGTTGGGCTGTTTAATGCCAAACCTGCATCCTTTTCTGGCGTTTGAATGGCGCCAGAGTTTATTCCTCTCTGGGGCCCTGTACTATCCTCAGAGGGTTTTGGATAATATTTTGCTATCCTCTGTTAGTTGTTCTTTCTTGGCTGTTCTGCTGCGTCTGAAGTGAGGTATTCTAAATGTCTTCCCACTTCTGTTAATTGGACTACTTGGCACTCTTCTGTTATCTGGCTTGATAACTGCTGTTTTGTCTGATTCAATTGTGCCTCCATATTTTTATTAGCATTTTAGTGTCTTTGAGCATCTCTTGAATTCTGCTAGCTTTTTTGTTAGAAAGCACAATGTTGATTGAGTTCAGCAAACTTGTTCTGGAGGACCAAGTTCAGTAGACACTGAATTTGGCTTTTTCTTTTTATGGAGGGACCCATTAACTTATGTACAGATGGGCAGGTTACAAGTTGGAGTTAAACGCCCAAAACAGGTTACAACCTGGCGTTTAACTCCAGAAACAACCTAGGCACGTGTAAAGCTCAAGTCTCAGCCCCAGCACACACCAAGTGGGCCCCGGAAGTGGATTTCTGCACTACCTATCGTAGTTTACTCATTTTCTGTAAACCTAGGTTACTAGTTTAGTATTTAAACAACTTTTAGAGATTTATTTTATACCTTATGATATTTTCATGTTTTACATTGTATCTCTACGGCATGAGTCTCTAAACTCCATGATTGGGGGTGAGGAGCTCTGCTGTGTCTCGATGAATTAATGCAATTACTTCTGTTTTCTATTCAATCACACTTGTTTCTGTTCTAAGACACTCGCTTGTACTTAACCGTGATGAATGTGATGATTTGTGACACTCATCACCATTCTCAACCTATGAACGCGTGCCTGACAACCACTTCCGTTTTACCTTAGATTGAGTGTGTATCTCTTAGCCTCTTGGTTCATGATCAGAGTCTTCGTGGTATAGGCTAGGACTATTGGCGGCCATTCCTGAGATCCGAAAAGTCTAAACCTTGTCTGTGGTATTCGGAGTAGGATTTGGGATGGGATGACTGTGACGAGCTTCAAACTCACGAGTGCTAGGCGTAGTGACAGATGCAAAAGGATCAATGGATCTTATTCCAACATGAGTGAGAATCGACAGATGATTAGCCGTGCGGTGACAGCACATGCGGACCATTTTCACTGAGAGGACGGATGGTAGCCACTGACAACGGTGATCCACCAACATACAGCTTGCCATGGAAAGAGCCTTGCGTGCGTGAAGAAGAAGACAGTAGGAAAGYAGAGATTCGGAAGACAGAGTATCTCCAAATCCTCAATCTGTTCTCCATTACTGCATAACAAGTATTATTTAATTTATGCTTTTTACTCTTCATAAATATAATCACTCTTATCATTGATTTCCTGACTAAGAATTACAAAATAACCATAGCTTGCTTCAAGTCGACAATCTCCGTGGAATCGACCCTTACTCACATAAGGTATTACTTGGACGACCCAGTGCATTTGCTGGTTAGTGGTACGAGTTGTGAAAAGTGTGATTCACAATTTGTGCACCAGAGACTATTTACAAAAATCAAAATCAAAACTCCTAACCGATACGGTTCAAAAACTAGGTTCTTCGCGATTGCATTATCGAGCTTGCCTCAAAGGAGGTTCTAGCTTAAGGATGACATAATGATAATGAGGATCGAGATGCTTGATGATATAACAGAGGTGTTCCCTTTACTGATCTTCCGGAGAAATCCATATCTTCAGAAAAGATCTCACGTACTAGAAAATTGGGGTTGTTACAAGTTGCAACTAGGGTTTGGTATTATATGAAAAGTTAAACTGTTTCAGTATAGACTTAATGAACCTATACTTGGGACACGCTAACTATTTATACCGAAATTCACATAAGCTTTAAATACATACGTTAAGCAGAGAAATCAGAGCAGAGTAGAGAAACACAAAGTAACCAGAGTAAAGTAAAGAGACAAAGAGAAAATGAGTAACATAGATACAGAGGAAAGAGTAATTAGAGAAAAGTAAAGAGATACAGAGAGCAGAGTAACCAGAGCAGAGTAAAGAGATACAGATAAAAGAGAAACCAGAGCAGAACAGGTTCAGAATATAAAGCATAAGAGTAATTAATGAAAGAGATGCTATGTAGTGATAATATATATATATACCTATATATATATTATATATATTTATATGTACTGTTATATATATGATATATCAAAAAAAAAAAATATATAAAAAACTAAATAAATAAACTATATATATATATTAGTTGTATTTTTTTTTTATGCAACCAGAGCTTATTATAAAATTATATATATTAGTTTCTTGATGCAACCCAGAGCTATATTTATAATATTAGCTTTCTTACACGCGAACCAGAGTTTTCTGTAGGAAACTAAGTTACCTACAACGCATTTTTCGCTTCGCCCCAAGAAGCAGAGCAGTCAGGACTAGTATATATATATATTTTCCATCTATCAAAGCAGAGGCTGTCTCAAAAGAGCGGCTCAGTTATTTATGCGCATTATATTTAGGAACGGAAAATCGTTATCCGGAAAAATCGGATTACTGCACCGGATAACATGTCGGGATTGTGGCAGCACACCGACACATGAGCTCATGGCCTGCGCTAGGGCTAGACATGCTCATCTTGTTTGCGCATATTATCCTGTTGCATTCCTTTTTGTGTGTGTCTACTTCTTTATGTTTGTCTGCTTGTATGCTAATATAGCGGATAATTTTTACGCTTTTTGACATTGTTTTTAGTATGTTTTTTATGGATCTAGATTACTTTTAGGGGATGTTTTCATTAGTTTTTATGTTAAATCACATTTCTGGACTTTACTATGAGATATGTGTGTTTTTCTGTGATTTCAGGATTTTCTGGCTGAAATTGAGGGACTGAGCAGAAATCAGATTCACGAGGTTGAAGAGGGACCTCTGATTGCTGTTGATTCTGACCTCCCTGCACTCAAATGGATTTTCTGGAGCTACAGAACTCCGAAATGGCGCGTCTCAATTGCGTTGGAAAGAGACATCCAGGGCTTTCCAGAAACATATAATAGTCTATGACTTTGGCCAAGAATAGAACCACGTAAACTGGCGTTCAACGCCAGCTTTCCTACCCATAAATCTGGCGTCCAGCGCCAGAAAAGGAGCCAAAACCAGAGTCGAACGCCCAAAACTGGCACAAAAGCTGGCGTTCAACCCAAGAAGGACCTCTACACGTGCAACAACTTAGCTCAGCCCAAACAAACACACCAAGTGGGCCCAGGAAGTGATTATCATCAAATACTATTAATTTTATCAATTAAGTAAGCAATTTATTATAAATAGGACCTTTTACTATGTGTATTAAGACATCTTTGGATTACCTTACATCCTTTGAGTCACGATTTGGGGGCTGCCTTCTCGGGCCATGCCTGACCTTTCACTTACGTATTTTCATAGGTAGAGTTGCATACACTCCATAGTAAGGTGTGGAGCTCTGCTGTTCCTCAAAGATTTATGCAAGTACTACTGTTTTCTATTTCAATTCATCTTATTTCGTTCTAAGATATCCATTCGCACCCAAGAACATGTATGAAGGTGATGATTATTGTGACGCTCATCACCATCTCCCCTATGAACACGTCCTGACAAACACACTTCCGTTTCTACATGAAATAACTGTGAATGAATATCTCTTAGATCTCTTATACCAGAAATCTTCGTGGCGTAAGCTAGAATCGAGGCGCATTCAAGAGGAATCCAGGAAAGTCTAAACCTTGTCTGTGGTATTCCGAGTAGGATTCGATGATGCATGACTGTGACGAGCTCCACTCGCGATTGCAGGGCGTTAGTGACAGACCAAAAGGATAGTAAATCCTATTCCGCATGATCGAGAACCGACAGAGAATAGCCGTGCGTGACAGGGTGCTGAGCATATTATTCACTGAGTAGGATAAGATGAAGCCATTGGCAAGGGTAACTCCAGAGACGGCAATGCCGTAGCCCATCCAGCTGCCGTCGTGTGACAGGGGCATTGGATCATTTTTCCGGAGATGACGAAAGTAGCCATTGATAGTGGTGATGTATCCATAAATGCCAGCCATGGAAAAAGGGATGAGAGAACATTGGATAGAAGATATAGAAAGCGAGAGCGGATAACAGAGGAACGGAAAAGCATCTCCCATGCGGCTTATCTGAAATCCCTACCAAAGATTTACATAAGTATCTCTTATTCTTCTCTATTATTGATTTAACTGATAATTATTTCTAAATTCACGTAACGCGCTGACTGAGATTTGCAAGGTGACCATAGCTTGCTTCATACCAACAATCTCCGTGGGATTCGACCCTTACTTACGTAAGGATTACTGGCATGACCCAGTGCACTTGCTGGGTTAGTTGTATCGAAGTAATGTTGACAAAAATTATGAATCTGTAATCACGATTACGCGTTCACACAAGTTGCTCACCGTGCCAGGAATGAGTTTGTACCTGGACATACAATTTCGTGCATCAAGTTTTTTGCGCCGTTGTTGGGATTGTTCGAGTTTGGACAACTGACGGTAGCTATCTTGTTACTCAGATTATGTAACTTTTCATATTGTTTTTTTTGTTTTTTTTTTTTAATATTATTTCAAAAATTCTTCTCCTTTGTTTTTCGAAAAAAACAAACTCAACTAATAACAAAAACTGTTTTTCAAAAAACAATACATTATTCTATAGATTTCAAAATTTTTAAGTAATGCAATTCTAGTGTTTCATGGATAATGTGGACAACTGATGTAATAAGCTCTGGGCTGGCGTGTATAAACCAAAATTAACAGATGTCTACTATCCATCTTTGGGATTATGTGAGTTAACCTATCAGGCGCTGTCTTATTGCTTTTCAAATTAACATAGTGATTCTTGGGGCGGCCATTGCGCCATGTCTAGTGGTTTTGTCGACTCGGAAGCTTTTTCTATGAAAGCTTGGCTTGTGCTAGTGAGCCATGTCTAATTCCTGGACTGAAGCTTGTTAGACTAAGAATGGCAGAGATATCCTCTGCGGAAATTCATATAAAAATTTTTCCTCTTTTTTTTTTTTTTTTTTCATATAATTTCGAAAAATTTTTAAATACCAAAAAGAAAATTATGAAATCATGAAAAATCACAACAATAGTTTTATCCTGTTTCTTTGAATTTGAGTCTTGACGTCATATACATAAGTATATGGAGCTGGTCACTGCATATGCGATCTTAACATCTCCTATTCTCACGAATATCTACTGCATTCATAGCTGTTCTGTCGATTATCTTTCAAGTATCGTTCTTGGGTAAGTCTTCCTTGTTTGATCTTATATTTAACTTCTTCTTTGTGTCTTCCATTGGTCCTTCGCTTCTCATGCATTCTTCGGACATCCTTCACGTGCTAAGCATTACAAGAATTCTTAAAGTTTGGTGTCTTGCATGTTTTTTTTTTTATTTTATTAAAAATGTTTCAAAATTGTGTCTATGATGCTTCAATCGTGACATTCAAAGTGTTCTTGGTGTTCATCTTTTTTTTTTTTTTTTTCTTTTGGTTTTCTACACATTCATTGTTTTAGTTTATTAGTAGTAAAATCTAACAAAAAAAAAAAAAATTGACACTAATTTTTCAATATTTTAATTCATTAACAAAACATTCTCAAAAAATAAAAAAACACTCTCTTCCTTTTTCTCTATCAATGATGAATTCAAAAAATAAAAAAAAAAAATTACACAAAAACAAAAATCAAAGTTGTTTCTCATATGTTTATTAATCTTTAGTAGTTAATATTTAAAAAAAAAAATCTTATCTTATTTTCAAATCTTTCAATAAATCAACATCTTTTTCGAAATCTTCAGTATTTTACCGAAAATTCATAACCCCGAGGTCCCGGTTTTTCAAAAAAGCTCCCGTTTTTTTTTGTCACCTTAAAAAAGTTTTCAGAAGACTAAACATTCATACCAATTAAATGTTTTGATCTCCAATAAATTTCCCAAGCTTTGTTACCGTTTGCTTGTTTCAAGAAATAGCATTCCAAACTTAAGTTCCCAGGACATCATATCTGTTAGATGTTCCTTTGTGAATCAAAGTCATTTAAATCTCAGTGTCGCATTTTAAATAAACTCAACATCTTTTTCAAAAACCTAATTTCAAAAAAAAAAAAAAAAAAAAAAAAAAAAATCTTATCCTTTTTCAAAAATTTGATTTCTAACGACAACAATCTTTCATCTAACCCACCTAACACCTTCCTCTCTTTTCCACAAATTGTATTCAATCAACTACCTAACCCCTTTCTCGCTTTGCGTTTCTTAACTTTTTCACAACTACCCCCTCAATAACACTCTCTCTCTCTAATTTTCGAAAAAAAAAAAAAAAAAAAAACTTTATTTCTCAAAAATCTTCTTTTAATTACACGCTACAATTACCTTTCTATTTTTTTTTTAATTGTAAAAAAAACAAATTCGAAACAAATAGCTAATCAATAGCCTTCCCTCT
>QBTX01003244.1:0-11006 GCA_003063285.2 Arachis monticola | reverse complement strand
ATTACAAAATTTCAATCTCTTTTTTTTTTTTATTTTAAGTTATTAGTTGTTTTGGTTTAATTGCTCATGAGAAGAGATGAAGTATGGTCACTATTATACCACATGCATTTCCCCAATCAAGTATTGAGAGGGTTATAGTCACATACCCATCAAACCCAATGTTTGTTCCAGCATGAGAAAGCATTTCTTGCTTGACTCTTCATTCCTCTTTCAAGGTTCAGAAGGGATCCAAATTTGAAATAGCTTCTATTCCAATTATAAACTACCCAATTGGATGAAGATCGAAAGCTTTCAAGTAAAATCAATAGAGAAATGATAGAATAAGGAATAATGGAAAATTTAAAACTATTATTGGTCCATCAAATTACAACGAAGCTCCCTAACCCAATGAAAAGGATTTAGTTGTTCATAGCTCTAGAAAATGAAAACAAAGATGGAGAATACATCATAAAACTAGAAAATGAAAAAAATTTTAGTGTAGTTTTTTAGAGAGAGTGGTTCTCTTTTTCCCAACTTCCAGAACTCCTAAACAATTCAAAGCTATCTCCTATATATACTACTTTTCTCATCTTCTAGTTGGCTCTTCAAGTAATTGCGAGCCTTTGGATCTTGGTTATAATATCGAAGAAGTTCCTTCTTCATTATGGGCCCTTGGCTTTACTTTACAGAGAGGAAAAGTGCTGAACGTACTCGGCAGAGACTTCTATAGCTCAGGACGGTTTAAGGGTGTGTTAACGTTTAGTAAATATCTGAGTTCGAGAACGTTAGTGACAATCAAACTTTTGCACTTACGATATCCCAAAGCTAATAAAGTCTACTGTTTAACACTTCAACGCTTAAGAGTGCAGTGAGCGGCTTTGCCTTAAGTCCTTCGCACCACATTATTGAGACTTTCGCATTATTCCCTTCATAATCTTGAAAAGCCCCCTTTACTTCCCGAGTTGAGCCCACGTTAAACTTAGTTTAACGCGGCTCTATTAACAGGTGTGGCTTCCATCTTTCATGAAAGAACGTTTAGTGGACAAAGTCAAACGTTGTCACAAACGTTCCAAGGTGCCCTAATGTCTCACGTTAGAGTCCACGCTTAATACCTAGGTTAACGTGGCTTCTCTAACCGTTGGCTAATATCAGCTTAGGCCATCCGTCACCTTAACGCTATCTTAGACTCTAATATATATATGTGGCAGTGTCCAACTAACGATTGCTATCTCCTTCTTTACTCATCAATGTTTAGCTCCACGTTAACTAATGTTAACGTGGAGGTTAACGTGGCTCCTTGGGGTTTTGGGGTTGCTTCCAACGTTAATGACAATGTTGATTGCATGATGCTAGTGCTATGCCGCATGACTTCTCCAAGATAATGAAAGTTGTCATCTAACCAGTAGCGCTCGACCTACGTACTTTCTTCTTACGTTAGCTCCCTCGTAAACCAAGTTAACGTGGGAGTAACGTGGTATATTTCTCTTTAGGCCAGTACTTTAGTGACAATTTGTTGAATTTCATAAGCGCCTTGAAGGCGTTTCTCCCCCTATATTCTAAGTGGTTAAGAGGCCACGTTTAAACTTTATGCTTTAACGTTTGTTCTTCTCTAAACTGTTTGGGCTTCCCACTTTATTTGAGCATTTTCTCATTATCGTTAGTACAATGTTAATTGTCTACTAACGTTGTGGCCAACTTCCCGTGCTCCAACGTTAGAGCTCGATTAACTTAGTAAACGTGACTTCTTAACGTGGCCAATGATGGCTTCGAGAAGCGTTTATATTGGCACTATTCAACTTTTTTTCTCATAACTTTCAACGTGTTACCTCCCATTCCTTGCTCCTTTGGCCTGAAATCAAGCAATAGATTGCATCAAAGTTCTAGTCCAAAGTCATGGGTAATGCAACAAACAATTTGTCACTAAACTCATTCAAAATCCTCGTTTGAAATAATTTGTAAAAATGCTAACAGATGTATGCTTGATATCAACATGTGTGTAAGTGGAATATCTACCAAAACTAAGCTTATTTCCTAGGGAATGCATGAACTATCCTAAAAACAGTGTAAAAAAAGGTTTCACATAAAAGTGGCTTCAATTTTTTTTAAAAAAAAATAGAAATAAAATTCTTTAAGAAACTATGTGTAATGTGTAGAGAGGAGAGACTAGAGGAGGAGTTAAAACTAGATCTAAAACTAAAAACTGTGTTAGAATGAAATGTTGTTTCATTTCTGCATGTTCTCTGGCTCTAGTCTGCTTTTCTGGGCCAAAACGGGTCAAACAGGGCCCAAAATTGCCCCCAGCGAATTCTAGCAGAATTATGCAGATCGGCGTACGTCACGCGAGACATCCACATTATTCATGTACGGTTATTTTGCGTTCATTTCATGGTGATCGTTTTTGCTTTGCAATGCGTGATAAGTGGTCGACGATCGATATTCCGAGTCCACGCTCTCTGCGTTTATATAGTGCTATTGCTCCAATTCGCGTGGGTCACGTGAGCCATTGCTACTAAACTAACGGCCATGTCACTGCGATTTCCTCTCTTTTCCGCGGTCGCGTCATCCATACGACCGCGTCGCCCATGCGGCCGCGTCATTCTCGCTGGTCATCTCCTCAATTTTTTTTTTTTGTGTTTCTTTGTCCATGTTTTGCAAGGCTTCCTTTCCAAATCTCCAAGTTTCATTCAGGCCCTATAAAGCCTGAAACGACTTAACACACAGATCACGGCATCGAATGGAATAAAGGAGAATTAAAATACATAATTAAAAGTCTCTAGGAAGCAAGTTTTCAATCATAAAGCATCTTTAGGAAGGAAATATAAATGCATGCTTATTTAATGAATAAGTGGGTAGAGATCATGATAAAACCACACAATTAAACACAATATAAACCATAAAATAGTGGTTTATCACTAGGGGTTAGTGGATTTGCGTCCACGCGAACGCGTGGAGCACGTGATCGCGTGACCAGGGTGAAATAGGGTTGACGCGGTCGCGTGGTTGACGCGATCGCATGAAATGGGTAAAAGATGAATGACGCGGTCGCATGAGGCACGCGACTGCGTCGCTGAAAATTGTGCTAAACGCATAATTCCAGCGTCGTTTCAGTGCAACTCTCTGTCTCTATTTAGGGTTCCATGCTATCCACGCAACGCGGACGCGTCGTTTACGCTTTTCGCGTGGGATGGGTATTTCGCAAGTGACGCGTTCGCGTCAGGGATGCGAACGCGTGGGCCGTTTTGTGCTAAACGCACACTAGCCGCACGATTGCAGCCCAGATTTCTGGGCGTTGGATTTTTACGCCGATTTTCAGATCACGCGTTCGCGTGAGTGACGCGGATGCGTGGGAGGTGTTTTTCGCGACTGACGCGAACGCGTTAGCAATGCGGTCGCGTTGCGCATTTTTTTTATGCAATTATGCAGTATGCAATGCTTATGAATAATATTCAGGTTCAATGAAAATAATATAAAAACAAATAACACGAAATAAAATTGAAAAAGAAACGACCATACCATGGTGGGTTGTCTCCCACCTAGCACTTTTAGTTAAAGTCTTTAAGTTGGACATTGGATGAGCTTCTTGTTATTGTGGCTTATGCTTAAATTCATCCAGAAATCTCCACCAATGTTTGGAATGCCAACAGCCTCTAGGGTCCCAAACTAGGCATGTAAAGCTGTTGAGCAGCTTCAAACAGGTTCTCAGGCTCCCGGGGTGACGAATGTCAGAATAGATTCCAGGATCCCAAACTTTGCTTTTAAATCTGCCTTTCTCTTGATCTATATTCTTCGATCCGGGCGGTTTATAAATTGTATTCTCACCAAGATGACCAAACGCCTTTCGAAACCCATTCAATTGAACTTGGTACCAATCCGTGCACTTCGAATTGAAGCGTGGAACCTTATTGAATCTTGCACACCAGCTCTGAGCACGAGCCATTTCCCTCTTTCTCTTAAAGCCGTAGAGAGCTCTAAGCTGGCCATCTGTTTCAAGCAAACCATATTCAAGTAGAAAAGTAAAGATAAAGGTTAAGGATTGTACCTACTTGAAGCTTGTATTAGGTGGTAATGGCCTTGGGATAGGTGTTTCCAGTGGTTCTTTAAGCTCTACTCCCTTGCATTCTGGTGCACGAAATTGTGATCATCAACAATGGCACCAAAGACTTGGAGCTCTCAAACGTGAATCATACTTTGTCACAATTCTGCACAACTAACCAGCAAGTGCACTGGGTCGTCCAAGTAATACCTTACGTGAGTAAGGGTCGATCCCACGGAGACTGTCGGCTTGAAGCAAGCTATGGTCATCTTGTAAATCTCAGTCAAATGAGCGGATAATATACGCTTCTTTGGCATTGTTTTTAGTATGTTTTTTAGTTTTAGTTAGTTTTATTATGTTTATAGTTTTTTAAATTTAAAAATCACATTTTTTTTTTTTTTTTTTTGTTTGTTTTGTGTGTTTTTCTTCATGATTTCAGGTACATTTTCTGGCCCTGGAATTGACGGGACCTGAGCAAAAATCTGATTCAAGAGGGCTAAAAAGACTGCAATTGCTGTTGGATATCTTCGACCCTCCCTGTCACTCGAAGATCGATTCTTCTCCCGGAGCACCACAGAAAGCCAGATTGCGCGTCCTCTCAACGCGTTGTGAAAGTAACGACACATCCTGGGCTTATCCAGCAAATATATAAGTCCAACTTTAGCCCAAGATTTGTGGCCAAATCGCGTTCAAGTCACCTTAAGAATTTTCTAGCGTCAAAACGCCAGAACTCACAAAAGCTGGAGTAAAATGCAAAACAAATGGCCAAGAACGCTGGTGATTTACACTCCAAGAAAGTACTACTATCAACATATGTAAAGCTTCATTGCTTCAGTCACCAAGCATACACCAAGTGCGCGCGGAAGAAGATTTCTGCATTATTCATCATTAACTGAATAGTTTCTCGATAGGCTTACCAGCTAAGTTCTAATAATTTGAGGATATATGAAACAGCATCCTTTTGCTAATTGATATTTTAAGAACTTTTGATACGCTTGATCAGATTTTGAGTAAGTACCCTTTTCACGTTTGGTGGTCTCGGCCTTTATGGCTCATGCCTAAGACACCTTTTGTTCTTATGTATTTTCAAACGGTAGAGTTTCTACACACCATAGCATAAGGTGTCGGAGCATTTTTTTTCATGAATTAATGCATAGTACTATTATTTTTATTCAACTCAAAGGTCCATTTCTTCTCAGTTATTCTCGGCACCCAAGAATATTGATGAAGTGTGTGGATTATGTTGATACCAATTAACATCTCCTAGATGAACGCGTGCCTGGACCAACCACTTCGTTCTACAGAAAACCAGATTTCTTGAATGAATGTATCTGGGTTTCTAATCGTAAGATCTAGAACCTTCGTGCACGGTATAGGCTTATCGAAAATTCTATCTCGCGAGTCATCTCTCCCTGGTAATATCCGTGAAGCAACTTCCTTAAATATATATTCAGGAACAATAGCACTATCGGTGATAGGTGAAAAAATTAAAAAAAATTTTTTTTTCTTGAAAAAATATTTAGGAGTTTTAAAAGAAGTAGATTTTTTTCATTTTTTTTGAATTTTTAATTAAAAAATTTAAATTTTTTATTTAAAAGTAGATAAAATATAAAGAAGTCTGGAAATAGTAGGAAGACAAGAAAAAAAGAGAAAAGTTTTATTTTTAAAATTTTAAAAACTTAAAAATAATCTTTTAACCCAGAATTTTGAAAAATAAATATTTTCAGAGATTATTCGCAATCAGAAAAAATTTAAAAAGTTTAAAGAATTTTAAACCATGAAATAATGAATTATTTATAAAAAAAAAAAAAAATAGCACTATCGGTGAATAAAAAACTAAAAAAATATTCTGAAAAAAAATTTAGTCTTTTCAAAAGACAATTTTTTACTTTTTTGGAATTTTTAAATTTAAAATTTAAATGTTTATCTAAGATAGAAAAAATAGAAATAAAGTGCTAGAAACTATTAGGAAGACAAAGAAAAGAAAGATGTAAAGTTTTTATTTTAAATTATTAGAAACTAAAAATAATCTTTGTTACCTAAAAATTTTGAAAAATAACGATTTTAGAGATTATCCAATCAACAAAAATTTTAGATTTTTAAATTTTTTTAATTTAAAACTAATTGTATTTCTGAATTGTGAAAAGAATAGCACTTATCGAGTGAATAAAAAAATAAAAAATATTCTTGAAAAAAAATTTAGGATTTCAAAGACAAAACTTTTTATATAATAAAAAAATTTTTAAATGTTAAAATTAAATTTATTTAAAATAGAAAAATAAAATAAAGGCCAGAAATATTAGGAAACAAAAAAAAGATGAAAAGTAAAATAAAATTATTTTTTAACTTTTGAACTTAAAAAATAATCTTTTTACCAAAAATTGAAAAATTAATAAAAAAAAAAAAAAAAAAAAAAAAAAAACAAAAATTTAAAGTTTTAAATTCTTAAAACTAATTTATTCGATATTTTTTTTTTTTTTTTTTTTTTTTTTTTTTTTTTTTTTTTTTTTTTTTTTTTTTTTTTTTTTTGGGTTTTTTTTTAAAAAAAAAAATTTTTTTGGTGAAAATTAAAATTAAAAAAAAAAAAAAAAAATTTGAATAAAAAACTTAAAAATGATTCTTGAAAAAATTTTAGGATTTCAATAGAAGATTTTTATTTTTTTGAGTATTTTTACATTAAAAAATTAGAGATATTTTATTTAAAACAGAAAAAATAAAATAATGTCTAGAAATATTGCGAAGGACCAAAGAAAAACAAGATGAAAAGTTTTTATTTTTAAATTTGAAAACTTAAAAATAAGCTCTCTTTTACCAGAGAATTTGTAAAATAATTAAAAAAAAAAAAAAAAAACCAACAAAAAATTTAAAAAAAGTTTATAACCTATTTTAAAACTAATTTATTCTAACTTTGTGTAAAAAATATGCATTTTAATAAATAAATAAAAAAAAAAAAAAAAAATATCCTTGAAAAAATGTTATGATTTTCAAAGATAATTTTTATTTTTTTGAATTTTTAAATTAAAAATTAATTTTTTATTTAGATAGAAAAATAAAATCAAAGTCCAGAAATATCTAGGAAGACAAGAAAAAAAGATGAAAAGTTATGTTTTATTTTTAAATTTTGCAAACTTAAAAACATAATCTTTTTATCAAAAATTTGAAAAATAAAGATTTTCAGAGAACTCCAATTCACAAAATTTTAAAAGTTTAAATTTTTATGAACTTAATTTTTCTATATTTTAGTAAATTAAAAAAAAAAAAAAAAAAAGAATGAAAAAATTAAAATAAATTCGTGAAAAAAAATTTAGGATTTTAAAGAAAATTTTTTATTTGTTTGAATTTTTTAATTAAAAATTTAAATTTTTATTTAAAATAAAAAAATAAAATGAAGTCTAGAAATACCTTAGGAAGACAGAAAAAAAGATGAAAAGTTTTTGTTTTCTATTTTTAAATTAAACTAAAAATAATCTTTTTTACCAGAAATTTTGAAAAAATAAAGATTTTCAGAGATATCCCAATCAACAAAATTTAAAAAGTTTAAAATTTAAAACTAACATATTTCTATATGTGAAAAATAGCACTATCCGGTGAATAAAAAACTAAAAAAAATATTCTGGAAAAAATTTAGATTTCAAAAGACAATTTTTTTTACTTTTTGAATTTTTAATTTAAAATGTAAAAAAAAAAAATTTTTTTATTTAAGATAGAAAAATAAAATAAAGTCTAGAAATATTAGGAGACAAGAAAAAAAGATGTAAGTTTTTTATTTAAAATTTTAAAACTTAAAATAATCTCTTACAAAATTTGTTAAATAAAAGATTTTCAGAGATATCCAATCAACAAAAATTTTTTAAATTTTACAATTTTTTAAAACTGTAAAAAAACTTATATTAAAAAAAAAAAAAAAAAAAAAAAAAGGTAATAAAAAATAAAAAAATATTTTGAAAAAAATTTAGGATTTCAAAAAGACCAAATTTTTTTGAATTTTTAAATTTAAAATGAAATTGTTTTTTAATTGAAAATAGAAAAAATAAAATAAGTCCAGAATATTAGGAAGACAAGAAAAAAAAGATGAAAAGTTTTTATTTAAATTTTGAAAACTTAAAAAATAATCTTTTACCAAAAATTTGAAAAAATAAAGATTTTCAGAAATATCCAATCAACAAAAATTTTGAAAAAGTTTAAATTTTAAAAATTAATTTGATTCTATATTTGTGAAAAAATAGCACCATCCGGTGAATAAAAATAAAATATTCTTTGAAAAAAATTTAGGATTTCAAAAGACAATTTTTATTTTTTTTGAATTTTTTAAATATTTAAAAATTACAATTTTTTTATTTAAATATAATAAAAATAAAGTCTAGAATATTAGTTAAGACAAGAAAAGAAAGATGAAAAGAAAAAAAATTTTTGTTTTTTAAATGTATTGAAAACTTAAAATTTTTTTTTATTTATCTTTTTATATCAAATAAAGTGTTGAAAAATAAAGATTATTCAGATGACATCCAATCAACAAAAATTTTAAAAAGTTTTTTTTTTAAATCTTTATAAAACAAACAGAATAATATATAAAGATACACTTATGAAATATATATATAAAAAAAAAAAAAAAAACAATTAAAAATAAAAAATATTTCTAGAAAAAAAAAAAAAAATTTTAGGATTTCAAAAGACAATTTTTTATTTTGATGAATTTTTAAAATTTAAAGATTTGAATTTTTTATTTAAATAGAAAGAAATAAATATAAAGTAAAACAAAAAAAAAAAAAAAAAAAAAAAAAAATGAAAAAGTTTTAATTTTTTTAATTTTGAAACTTAAAAAAATCTTTGAGCAAAACTTTGAAAAAAAAAAAAAAAAAAAAAAAAAAAATTCAACAAAAATTTAAAAAAAGTTTAATAAAAAAAAAAAAAAAAAAAAAAATTCTCATATTTTTTAAAAATAGCACTATCGTGATTAAAAAAACTAAAAAAATATTTCTTTGAAAATTTAAGATTTCAAGAAAATTTTTTATTTTTGAATTTTAAATTTTAAAATTAGATTTTTATATTTAAGATAGAAAAATTAAAAATAAAGTCTAAGTCACATATTAGAGGAAGTACAAGAAAAAGAAGATCAGAACTTTGTTATTTTAAATTTTGAAACTAAAAAAATAATCTTTTTACAAAAAAGGTTGAGAAATAAAGATTTCAAAATATCCCAATCAACAAAAAATTAAAAAGTTTTAATTTAAAACTAAAAAAAAAAAAAAAATATTTTAGGAAAAAAATAGCACCATCTAGTGAATGAAAAATTAAAAAAAATTCTTGAAAAAAAAATTTCGGATTTCCAAAAGAAAATTTTTTAATTTTTTGAATTTAATTTTTAAAAAAATTAACTTTTTTATTTAAAATAGAAAATATAAAATTGAAGTCTAGAGAAAATTAGGAAGACAAGAAAAAAAGATGAAAAGTTTTATTTTTAAATTTGAAACTTAAAAAAAAAAATAAATCTGGGATGTTACCAAAATTTTGAAAAATAAAGATTTCAGAGACATCCAATCAACAAAAAATTTAAAAAGTTATAAATTTTTAAAACGAGTAGTTTTATAATAATAAAAAAAAAAAAAAATAGCACTATCTAGTGAATGTAAAAAATAAAAAAATTCTTGAAATTTTTTTTTTTTTAATTTCAAAAGAACAATTTTTATTTTTTTGAATTTTTAATTTAAAAATTAAATTTTTTATGTAAAATAGAAAAATAAATGAAGTCTAGAAATATTAGGAAGACAAAAAAAGGATGAAAAGTTTATATTTTTAAATTTTTAAAAATTAAAAATAATGTCTTTCCTTTACAAGCAAATATTGAAAAATAAAAGATTTTCAGAGATATCCAATCACAAAAATATAAAAGTTAAATTTTTTAAAACTAATTTATTCTAGTATTTGTGAAAAAAATGTCACTTATCCGGAGAATAAAAAAATTAAAAAATATCTTGAAAAAAAAAAATTAGGATTTGCAAAAGATCAAATGTTGTTATTATCTTTTTGTGGAATTTAAATTTAGATACTAAAATTTTTAAATATAGAAAAATAAAAACTTTAAAAAAAAAAAAAAAAAAAAAAAAGCCGAAGAAAGGAAAGATGAAAGTTTTAATTTTAAATTTGGAAAACTTAAAAAATAAAAAAAAAAACCCACCAAAAAAAATTTTAAATATAAAAGATTTTCAGAGATATCCAATCACACAAAATTTAAAAAGTTTAAATTTTTAAAACTTAATTTATCTTCATGAGTTTGTGTATAAAAATGAATTATTATAAAAACTAAAAAAAAAAAAAAAAAAAAAAAAAAAAAAAGAGAAAAATATTTCTGCGAAAAAAATTTAGGGAGTTCAAAAGGTATCAATTTTTGTATTTTTTTGAATTGTTTAAATTTAAAAATTTAAATTTTTTATTAAAAATAGAAAATAAAAAAAGGTCTAGAAATATTTAGGAAGACAAGAAAAAAGATGAAAAGTTTTTTTTTTTTTTCATTTTAAATTTTGAAACTTAAAAAAAATTCTTTTTAGCAAAAAAAAAATTTGAAAAAATAAAGATTTTCAAAGGGACATCCAATCACAAAAATTTAAAAAGTTTTAAATTTTTAAAAAATTATTTCTAATTTTTAAAAAATGCACTATCCGTGATTAAAAAACTAAAAAAATATCTTTTGAAAAAAATCTTAAGATTTCAAAAGAAATTTTTTTATTTTTTTGATATTTCCTAAATTTAAAAATTACCCAATTTTTATTAAGAAGTAGAAAAATAAAATAAAGTCTAGAAATAATTAGAAGACAAGAAAAAAAGATCAGAACTCTTTTATTTTTCTTAAATTTTGAAACTAATAAAAAAAATAAAAGCTTCTTTAAATTCAACCTCTTCCATATTCTAATCAAATTCATAAATAAAAAAAAAAAAAAAAAAAAAAAAAAAAAATTCTAAAAAAGTTTTAAATTTTTTTAAAACGAATTTATTTCTA
>QBTX01003243.1:0-11007 GCA_003063285.2 Arachis monticola | reverse complement strand
CCTAATTAAACCTAAGGAAAATTAAGAGAAAACTAACCTACACTACCCTAAAACTACTCCTCAAATGTGTTGTATGAAGTATTCTAGTGTATTGTATGTTGCTAGCCTCCTTATAGGCTTCAAAACAATCAGAATTGGGCCTGGGAGCCTCCAAAATCACGAGCCACGTAATTTTTTAATGAAGTTACGCGTTGGTACCTGTGCGTACGCACAGGTGTGAGCGTACGCACACTTGCTGAATTTCCTCCTGTGCGTACGCACAGAAGTTATACATGGGCACACTTGCTGATTTCTATTCTGTGCATGGGCACATGTACTTATTTTGACCCTTGTGCGTAGGCMCAAAAAGTGTGCGTGGGCACACTCTGAAATGCTTYTCTCCTTTGATTTCTTCATGTTTTCTCGCAATTTCATGCTTTTCTTGCACTCTTATCAATCCATTCCAACCTATTACACCTGAAATCACTCATCAAAACCATCAAGGCACCGAATGGAATGAAAGTGGAATAAAATTGATTAAATTAAGCACAAGATAGCATGTTTTCACAATAGGCACAATTTAGAAAAAAAACACAAAAGTATACTATTTAGATGAATAAATGTGGGTTTGTATGATGAAATCCACTAAAATTAAACCAAAATTTATCATCAAATTTGGATTCATCAATTCCCCCACACTTAAACAATAGCATGTCCTCATGCTAATCACAATCAAAGGAGAAGGGTAAAAGGGCAAGCAACTTATTCAATGCATCTACCTATGTGCATGCAACTATGCAAAATACTATCTATCTATATCTATACTATAGTCTCTATTGAGTTTGCCAAAAACGAACAATGGAATCTCAATCAATCCAAAATAATACCTTAGGGCTAAGGTAAGAAAATATAGCAGTATGATCAATGTCCAAAGATTTGATTTGAAATTTTTAAAAACTAACGAGCAACTTGCAAGAAGATACAAAGGAATGAAATCATAGAATTGAGCGATTGAACCCCTCACCAGATGTGTATACACTCTAGTCACTCAGTGTTTAGGGMTTAATCACTCAATTCTCCTTTAATCACGTTTTCTAGGATTTGCTAGTCATCTAATAATCGACAAATACTTGATGAATGAATGCAAATATCATGAGGTCTTTGGAGGGTTGTAATGGGGCTAGGGTAAAGGTAGGATTAATATGGTCAAGTGGACTAATAGATTGGATCTTTGATTAACTCAAGTATCCCACCTAATCCCGTATTAACCTATTTACACAAAAGAAAATAACCTAACTTCCCATTCATCTCCTTTTCTTACATTCACTCATGCATCTTATTTCCAATTCACTTTACACCTACTCGCCACTTCCTTTTCACATTCCTTTCTCCTGCTCCTCTTTCTTCCTTTTTCTTCTTCTTTCTATTTTCTCTCTTTTTTTGTATAATTTGTCACAATTTTTTTTTTTTCTTCTTCTTTCTCTCTTATCTCCAAAAAGATGCGCACCTCCTGCTTTCTACAGTAATCACAAGCCATCCAGTGAATTACCCCATTTTTTTCACATTTTTCTCACATAATACCCAAAGTAAACCTAACTACCCTAACATGTGTCCCACAAATTCCCCCACACTTGATTAACACACATTACTTTCAACCAAAGGCTAAGCAAAGATACAAATTTCATGAGCATTAATCCTCTCTCTCTCGCTCATCGCAGTCGCTCCTCAAACATACTAGCCCAAGATAAAAGGGGTACTAAAGGCTCGAAAAGTGGTTTTTACCATGGCTACGATCTAAGCGGTATGGCCCCCGCCCACTCTGGCTCACCATCTCGCGTCCCCTCCATTTCAAAAACGGCATTCCAATCATACTAAATGCATTTTAAAACAATCAAATTGGGACATAACTCAAGCAAAATCTAAGATCCCCACTCCTCAACCGGCGCCTATACAACAAAGACACAACAATTTGTGTGTTTGAAATGTGTCCCACCCACAAGTGAAACTCAATCCACTTGGATTTTGTTTTCAAACTCTTTTCTATGGTTCCATAAAGAATACTACAAGCAATTCCCCACACACAAGTTTTCAAATGCTAATCAATGGAACGCCCTAAAAGGGATTTCTTGAAAATTCTTTGTTATTTTACCAAACTTATTTAATGCAAGGTGTTGGGAAAGAAAAAATTTATGCCCCGAAGTTGCGGATCCTCCCCCACACTTAAACATTGCACGGTCCTCCGTGCATCCACATAATCCGGGGGTGAAGAGATGTGAGGCTCCACCTTTAGCTGGTGGGCACTGYGGCTCAGGCTGCTGTATAAAACAAATAAAGAGGAATTGAGGAAAAGTTAGATGTGTGTGGTATGATAAAAGACAATGTGTGTATTCTAAGTGTGCACAGTTTAGAAAACACACATTGGCCGGGTAAAAACGGCAACCACATAATCAAAAAAAAATAGCGTGTGTTCCTCAATTAAGTGGCTTAGGTTGCAAGTAAAGAATAAGCAAGAGTCAAAGCACAGACAAACCTAGGTAACCACACTAAAGTGAATTGAATATATGAGGTATTGGATATTGAAATTGTGCAAGTGTAAGTGCAAAATTGATAGAGAAGCATAATAAACAATAACCAATCCAATAATGAAAAGAAAACACCTTATTCATCATGAAAAATAATGGAATAGTCACATGGTAAAGGTACTTATTGCAAAAACTGATAAGCTTGATAAGAGTGAAGTCAAGTCACTCAAACAAATGCAAAGCATTAAAACAAACAAGTGCCTTGTAATGTGATTAATTTGATATCAAAATCATGATGAACAAGTAATTCATTTCAATTCACTAAAGTAAAGGTGCACAATTCATGATTAAGTTACCAACCAAGGATATAGTCTAATGCATATGGTAGCTACAACATATGAATCAAACTCACAATTCATTTAGGCAATCAAATTAAGATGCAATGCTCAGTGCACATATTCATCAAATTTCAAACAAGAAGCAACCTAATCAACATCAATTAAACACTTGCAATTTAATTAATTAACAAACAACTAAACTAAATCTAATATAATTACTAAAATGAAAATGAAATACAAATAAAATGAACTAGAAAAGATAGCTTGTCGCACCCTTTCTCGCTTGGGAGTGCTGGCCACAAATTGTTGCGTACGAATCCCTAAGTCCATTTATTTGTTCTGTAGTGCGCATTGGCTCGTGTGTGCGCACCAACACACATGACCTTTCCCAAGTAAAAGTTTTCTGTGCTCGCAGTAAGCTTGTGCGCACTCGAACTCTATCCCTCTTGTTGGCATTTGACACCATGTGGTCCGCTTACTTCCATTTTTCACCAGTGCGTATGAACACATAGTCTGACATACGCACAGTGTGTTTGGTGACAAATATTTTGATTGTTTTGTTTCTTAGGCCTAAGCACTTCCACCGCTCCATCATCTTCTTTTTTATTTTACCCCATTTCTGCTTTTCTGTTATTTTTTATTTTGATTTCTTTTCATTTAGAATATATTAGATTTAGTTTGTTGTTTGTTAATATTAAATTAAATTGATGTTTAATTAAAATCACCTTTATTAAATAAATTTTTGAAATTTTGATGAATATTGTGCACTGATGATTGCATCTTTAATTTGGTGAGTGTCCGTAATGGATATGGTGGAGGTTTAATTCGTATGGTGGAGCTGACCAAGGCAGTTTAACATTCCTTGGTTGGTAAAACTTAATCTAGAATGTGCTACCGCACTTAGGAATGGCCATATGTTAGAATTACGTTCTTGCGGAGTTTTGAGAGGCAAATTAGTCAACGGTCAGGCCTTTGTTTGGTTATGCCGGTGCATGTGTTGGAGTGACTGATTCAGCGTATCAGCGGAGCAGGGTGTTCAATTAAGACCTTTTACCATGGAATAGGCAGTTGATTGTTGCAGGATGAGATAAGGGGTTGGCGGCATATGAAGGGTGAGAGTGAGAGGCGGCGCATCAATGGGCATCGACACTGCACTCATGCGAGGCCAATATCTCCAATGACGCGAGATTGCAATGCATTGAGGTTACCGAGTGGTTTCGGGCGGGACGCGGGCGTTCGTTGCTAGGCAACCAAGCCACGGAAGCGGAGAACACACGCGAGGTTGGGGAAGGGGGGGGGCGTGGGACCGCGCCAGAGGTGGGGTAGCTAACGACACTGAGAATCACACACGTGGCGGTGACATACCGCAAGCATCTAACGGGCAGCAATGCGCGTGAGGGGTGATAGAGCAAGCGGAGCGCAGTTGCCCACCAGCTGAAAGAGGGAGACTAGACATCGGACATCCCCCGGAGGTACGGGGAGGCACGGAGGCCGTGCAAGGTAGAAGGGGAGAGCGGCAAGGAGCGGGCAGAAAAAATGGGTGCTGCCAAACCAGCAAGGAAATAAGTGTGGTAAAAAACAAAGAAGGGTCAAGAAATTCCCTTTTGACGGCATGGCCAGGGAGGAGAGGGAACGGGGGGGATACGTGCGGAAAGGCTGAGAGGAACAGAAGAGAGAAAGAACGGGAACAAAAAAAATATCCAAGGGAGATTGAGTGTTTCAGGGTGGTTCTTACAGTGGCACCACAAATAGGAGTGGTGGGTGGTTAACGTCCGGAGGAGGTGGAGCTAAGTGCGATGGGGAGTGCCTAGTATGGTAGGGGAAGGCGAGTTTAGAGGGATCTAGGGGGAAATAAATACGTGGCCCATGGATTCAAGCCAGACCCGGAGAGACGGGGGAAACCCAGGTGTGAGCCGGGAGGCCCTGGGTGGGCTAGGTAGAAGCACATCGGGCTGCCTGAGCTCGAAAATAGGAAGCCAGAGGTAGGTGAGGATGGTGAAGAGGGGTCTGGTATGTGTAAGGGGAATGTGGGACACATGGGGAGGAGGTACGGGCGGACGTAAGGTAAAGGGAAAAAGAGGTAATCCACCAGCGCAGATACAGGGCAGCGGCGGTGTGGGAGAGATAGAGAATAAGTGAGAAAGTCGGCGGTTACTAGACGGGGGGAGACCAAAAATAAAGAGTAGAAATAAATAAGATGAAAAGTTGAAATGAAGAGGATAGGACATAAAAAATGATAGAAAGAAGGCAAATCGGTGAGGGGAAAGAAGAGCAGCGTGAGAATCGAAGAAAGGGGGACAAGGAGATTGAGGTGAGGGGGGGAGAGAGGGGAAGACGGGAGGAGGAGACGAGAGAAGCAGAAAGAGCAGCAGGGCCGCACAATGACCAGAGTCGAGCAGCGTGACCTGGCCCATGACAACCCGCAATGCCGTGCGGGAGTGTGGCACGGCAGAGCAAGGGGGTCATGAGAGAGGACAGCAAAGCCGAAAACGGATAAAGGAGAGGAGTGAGCCCGAACACTGAGGACGAGGGGTGAGATACACATGGAGCGGCAAGCGCTGCAAGCGAGGAGCATGCCGGGCCCTGGGCAGGGCGGGGAGGGCGAAAAATGCAAGCAATCGGGACGTGAGAACTGCATAGGCACCGACAACGTGGGAGATGAGGAGGAGACCAGGCGGCAATACGCGGAGAGAGTGAGAGGGGAGGGTGCACTAGAACAATAGATGCAGGGAAGAAGCGGCCCGTGGGACCGCGCGGCCTGAGAGACGAGTACAGCAGTGAAGAGATAGAACCAAAAATAAGGGAAGGAAGGGGCAGCAACAAACACATAGCATCAAGAGGACTGGGGGGCGTAAATGGAGAGAAAAGCGATGGAGAAAGAGCCACGCGCATGCCGTGCGAAGATGCAAAAATAGAGAACCAAGAATGATGAGAAAGCAAAAAATGACAAGAAATCCCAAAGAGGACAGCATTGCAAGCACACCAGACCGCAAAAAAAAAGACAGTCACAGAAAAAGGAAGGAGAAATGGGGGACCTGAAAAACCAGGAGGGTGGGTGGTTCGGTGTGGGGGAAGTATTCATTGTATTGGTATAGATTCAAAATCTCTGGATTGTCCGGCCGGCTATAGTTGTCGTAGAGTAGAAGAAAACTGGGAATCTATGGGTTGCAAGCTGCTAAAATCTCACTAGCGATGGCAGACAGGTCAAGAATTAAAACAGTTCTTATGGACAGGTAGAAGATGTATTAGTAAGGGTTGAGGGCCTTTACATGCCTACTTGATTTCATAGGCCTGGAGACTGGGGAAAGGAAAGAGGGATTGAATCCATCATCCTAGGAAGTACCTTTTCTGGCCACAGCAAGAGCTTGTGATTGATTGTCTGTTGTTGACAGAGGTGAAATGGTCCTTCAATGGAATAAGAACTCCCTTGTTGTTTAAACTCAAGGATTTTTCCCCTCGGCCAACCATGGAGTTAGGAAACTTTTTGAAAAGCTTGTTCTCAAAGCAGAGTCAACCCAGGCCCCCACAGTGCAAACTCTAAGTTTGGTGTTGGGGAGGTTCCAACATTACAAACTCTAAGTTTTTGGTGTTGAACTGCCTCAAGTCCAAACTCTTGTAATTTTTGGTGTGGTGATTGGAAAGAAAGTTCTCCAACCCAACAAAGCCTGCAGCATCGTGTGAGGCCTCCCTTTTATGCAGTTCTTTTGAGAGCTAGAGGCTCCATGCTCACTGTCAAGCTATTTGACATTTAAAGAAGCGCTTGGTTGGGACAGGCTGTCCAAAACCGTGAGCATGTTGTTCTTACATTCTCTATTTTCATAGTAGTTATATCAAGGCTCGTATTTTCTTAGGTATCCCAAATTGTGAGTGCATGTGGGAGTCACAAACCAATACATAATTAAAAATTGAAAACGGAACATCAAAAACAGCGAGGAAGGAAAAAATCACCACCCGGGGAGCATCTGTCTTGGCGTTCAGCGCCAGAACAGAAGCCATGGATAATCTGGCGCTGAACGCCCTCAAAATGGGCAGCCCGTGGGCGCTGAACGCCAGAACAGGGCATGGTTCTGGTCGATTCAACGCCAGGAATGGCACACAGAGTACGTTTTCACAACTATTGGGGCGAGGTTAACGCCCAAAATGGCCACCAAGGCTTGCGCCGCTGAAGAACACCCAAGAGTTGATACAAAGGCATTTTTTACATGGCCTAATGGGTGCAGGGATTTAAATCCTTTGAAAACCTCAGGATTCTGTGGACCCCACAGCGGATCCAAGCTCAAGGATCTGTGGACCCCACAGGAGTCCCACTCAAGGATTACATTGTGGACCCCACAGGATCCAGTCAGGATCTGTGGACCCCACAGGATCCCCACTCCTACCTTCCATTCACTTCTTCTCACCACTCTCTTTCACACAACCCCACAAACACTCTTCCCTAAGAGAACCCCTCACCAAGTACACCTCAACTCTCTTCAACCCACTAAACCTTCACCACTTACATTCATCTCGTCCTCTTCCCCATAAATCCACCTCGTTAAACTCCACCAACTACCTTCAAAATTCCAACTAATTTCGCACAACCCAGACCCACCCATATGGCCGAAACCGATAAGCACCCCCCTTCCTTTCCCTATATAAAGACCTCCATTCTTCACCAAATTCACACAACACACCCCTCTTAGCTGAAACACTTCCCACTCTCACTCTCACAAAAAATATCACCTTCTTCTCTCTCTTATTTTCTTCTTATTGTCTTCTTTTCATATTCTTTTGCTTCTGATAGCGACACACTCTGCTCGACGGGCAACGCAGACAATAGTTCTAAGTATTGACCAGGACCTAGGAAGGTCAGACACAAGACAATAAAAAAGAAGTTTCTGTAGTATTTCCTAGGCTCATCCTAACTCCACCAATTCTGATGGCACTGAAACCGAAAAAGAACTAGCTAACGCAGAAACCTCCATACTTATCCAAGACCTAAGAGAAGCGGCAAGTAAAGCAACATGTAAGATAAAAAGAGAGTCCTACAATACGATGTTTAACGGACATTTGCGGAGATTGACACAGGTTACATCTCAACCAGACCAGTACAAAAAGCGACCTCCACTTCCCCTCAGGTGATGTTGTGGCCAAAGAAGAAGGTGATCCACAAGGTCCTTTTCAAACTCAAAAAAAAAAAAACATCACAAAAGCCAAACACACCAATAAACGTAGCAGCCATAATAGTCCGGGAAGGATCCGTACATGAAATTTACATTAAGAACTGAGGTGGAATAGTGTATGCCTGAACTCAACACTATCCCCCATATCAAATACTGACCGCTCACACCAATCAAAGCCACACTCAAACAGCAAACAGTAATGCATCGATAGAATTTAGCCGGTTCATGGTTAACAGTTGCACGCTAATATGAGCAGGTATATAGCTACGGGATAGACTCGAACGCACGGAACCTCGCGATAGCATTCAACAAAGACTCGCTCTCTCCCAAGAACTATGTTACGAATGCGTTCGGCCGAGTCGGATACACGTAAAATACTTAGTAGTTATGAAATCCGATGGAGAGCGAAGTGCCTGCACGAAAAAAAGAAAAGGGTTGTTGCGTCGCAACCTTGCCAGTAAGACATGGAAAGAAGAAAACGGCCAAACAGCCCCTACACAAGGAGAAGCGCGCATTTTGATCAAAGTTTGGACTAAGTCCTTATGGACATTTGTGTTGAAGGAGCACAATAGATAAGGAAGCTTAAGCCAACTCGCAAAAGGGACAACGTCCACTGTCCGTTACAAGAGTCTAAGAAGATCCGCAGCCTCAAGCCTGGCACGGTATACATGCTAGCAGGATGCCAATGCCACAATGGGTTGGAGACACACGTGTTATTCAAATGATCCACATACCAAATCCAATTGCCCACTAGACACACGCACGGAATCGTGAAAAGGTAATTAAATAATAGTACACTGGTATGGCCATGAACAACTGACTGCGCGATATAGCATTCAACATGCACAGAAGAAGATTGAAAAAACAACCTTGAAAGAAAGAGGGTGGAAGTTCATAGAGATGGGACTATGGGGATATTAACCTGCCAGTAAAGAAATAGCTCGTGTCACCAAAGTGGAGAGACTGCAATAGAATACCATATTCAACCAAAAACATATCAGAAATTGTCTGGTGTAGTGCGGCAAGGTCTAGCACCAACTCGTTAACACACCTCACCATCATGTCATGGTGCCACCTATGCGACAATTAAAGCCTAAAGGGAGAAAGTTGGAGGCAATTAGCAAAAGGGCCAAAGCAGATAACCTATATCTGCTGCAAATCCAAAGCAGGGAGCAACAGAGATGCCCCCCACAGCCTCAAACTAGAAAGACCATAAGATGCTATGGATAGACAGGCAATAGCAGTACACGAAGAAGGCCCAAAAAGTCATGGAGCTTAAGAACGGAACAGGCAAGAATGGCACTATATACTTATCCAATGAGATGAGATCGACATGAGATAAGAAAATGCCTCAAGATGCACTTTCCGTCCACAAAAATTATATAGTGCTGTGGGAGCAAAGAATCAACACCCATACGCACAAGATTGAGGAGGTAATGGAAAGTTGAAACCAATAGCCTGAGAGACAAACTAAGCTGGAAACAGAACAAAGCAGGAAATACGATAAAGAAGCACTCCTAGTCAAACCACAGCATGCTTGACCACCCTCGAAATCAAGGAAAGAGTAGTAAAGGTATACAGATATCCTGAAAACACCAAGGGTACACTAGAGGCAATCAGAGGGTGCTCGGACGCCAGCAAACAAAGAACATAGTGCAAAGACAGAACTAATAGAGAACACGAATCATCATGACCAGAGAAGACTATCATCTGGTTCCTCAAGATAGAGGTAAACACAGACCACAGCGTAAGATTGATGCACTAAGGTGGGAGTTCGATCTTTGACGTTCTTTGACGTTAAAGGCGGTTTTTCGTTTTCGTTGTCTTAAAAGCCTGGTTCATCCTATCTAGTTAGTGCCAAGATCGTGCAACGCGAATTTTACTAGAATCTGATCAGGAAGTAGCGATTAATACGTTCAATTTTGTCTTAGACAACGATCTCACAAATGAACTTATGTACCGTATGACCTCACAATATCACGCATCTACCATAGAAAAAAAGAAATGAAAATGGTTTTAATCTCAACAGAATACCGAAGTGAAGCATCACTAGTCACCGTCTCGTGAACCATTCTATAATTCCTATTAAAGCGAGTCAAAGTCACCTATACAGATAAACACCTACTCAAATGAATGTATCTTACGATCCAGGTGAGTTCCCCGGCGGGCGTAAGTGTGGACAAATAAACCTTAACATCCTGATATTATGACTGGAAACTGACCCCTAATGCGCCTTTGAACAGCCTAGAAACAGTATGTCTGTTGATAGTTGTTTGTAATATACACGACCTTTGAATAAAAAACATTAAAATTTGATGTTCGGCTTACTTTGATCTGAAGTAGATGAAATTGAAACTAGTCTTCGATAGACGAATGTATGAACCCATATAAGGATTGATCTAAAAAACAAAGTAATCAATATAAAATGATTTCCTTGTGCACACTCAACCAAAGCGCAACACAAGAAAGACAACTCAACGCCCAAGACAAGCAAACAGAAACCCAAAGTGTGTTGCAGAATATACAAAAAAATAAAAAAAAAAAAAAAAAAAAAAAAAAAAAAAAAAAAAAAATAAAGAATTATGAAAAAGTAAAATAGAAAGAAAAGAACAACTAAGATGCGAGAGCAGAAAAAGCATATCGTCGCTTCAAAAACCAAAAAGGCAAAGGTAAAAAAAAAAAAACCCAACAGTGACTATATCGAATAGCAAATGTAGAAGAGGTAAGAAGAACCGAATAAGAGACCGAACTCACATAAGAAGTTAAAAATCGCGCGCAAGGGCTGGGGTTTAAGCGGCCTACATTAACCTAAGCTCGTACCAAAACTCTCCGAGCTGTATGCTTGGAATGGGAAAGCCTGTGTAGGATTGTCAAGATTGAAAACTTGAGACTGAGCGGTTAAAGTCAAGGTACAAAGCAAAAACAAAGAGTATGCTTAAGAAACCTGGACACCTCTAATTGGGACTATAGCAAAAGCTCAGAGTCACAATCTTGAAAGGTTCACCC
>QBTX01003242.1:0-11008 GCA_003063285.2 Arachis monticola | reverse complement strand
GGCCGAAACTTTGCCTCTTTTTGATTTTATGCACCCGTAGCAAAGTTAGGGGCTACGTTCGCACTGTTTGGTGCCGGGAGAGTTTTGCTGTCTGGTTAGCCCAAAGTTAGGGGTAACATTGGGGAAACTTTTCACCCAAAAGTTGTGCAAAAGTTTGAGGCTAATTTTTTTTTTTTTTTTTTTTTTTTTTTTTTTTTTTTTTTTTTTTTTTTTTTTTTTTTTAAATTTTGTCATTTTTGTCTCTCTTCTTTTTTTTTTTTTTTTTTTTTTTTTTTTTTTTTTTAGTAATATTTATATTTTTCATCAAAATTCTTCATCCTAGTATTATTCTTTATATATGTGAAATTTAGTACTCTGAGTATTATTATCTATGGTGTAACAAGGAAAGAATCTACCACAATTGGCTTGCTTAGGTCAGAAGTGCATAATTCAATTGAAAACAAAGAAAAAGGCTATTGAAACTGGCTAGTGACTTTGTCATTCAGGGACTGAGCCAAGTTCAGCAGAGGTATTGAAGTGACATGGCTGAAGTTCCCTCCAGACTTAATGGATCATGAGAGTGGGAGGAGAATAGGGGATCCATCATTTAAGCGGAGGGCATGGAAGGGCTCATGGAACCAATGCAAGGCCTTGATGAAGATCAACACAATAATAACACCAGACATGTCTGGACTCCAAGATGAAGGAATTAACAAGCAGCAGAGGGATTGTGCAAATACAAGACACATTTCAGGAATTTGTCAACTGCACATCTCCTGTCCAGCAGCAAGTCAATTCAGTTAACCAAAAGGAAGCTTGTGAGGGAGGCCAGCGGGGACATGGTTTCCTCAAGTATTCTTAAGAAAGAGGAAGAAGTGAAAAACATGTCACCATAGTATGATTTCTCTTCTCTGCTTGTGTCGTCTTTGTTGATTAATTCATAATTGGGATATGTGACTTAAGTTTGTGTCCTGGCAAAATTATTTTCCAATCTATTGTGATGCATTAATCAAATGAAGCACACCAAGTTAAGTTGTGGCCACTTATTTTTTATGGTTTCAGACAATTGTTTGGCTATTATGCTTAGTTTTATTTTTCTTTTGTTTGACACTTTCATTTCTACGTTTGTTATTTTTTAATGCTTTATTTAGTTGTTAACTGTTTTTGTACGTAAAGAATCTTTTCTGAAGTCTTGCTTGGGATTGTTATTTAAGAAAGTTTTTTGCTTCTTAGTTTTAATTCAACTAAGTGACATTTGATTGCATTCGAAGTTTTGGGTTTCTATGCACAAATTGTTTATTTTACTGGATATATATATTCAAGTGAGTGCACTAGTTTGGTGTTGCACCTATATTTTGCAATAGTATTTGTGCACCCACTTGTTTATGCATCATATTGTCTCTGTTCTATTTTGGCCGTTTTTTTCTTTGTTTGCTAACCATGTATTCTCACTTTTTTATGACTTTCTGACCATATACCTCACCGTTTAATTGTGCTGGGGCAATCATTCGGTTTGGTGTGGAGGAGGGAATAGGAGCTAATCACATAATGAGATGAGGTGGTAAAGTTCTTTTTCTTATTTGTTTTCGTAATTTCAAAGTGAGGATTGTTTATTCTATGGATTGATTGTGTGTTGATAGCTGTTGAAATTTTGATTTGATTTCTTGGATTATGCTAACGTGAGTTTGTGATTCAAAAGCAAAATCTAGCAAATAGGATTAAGAAGCACTTAGATGTGAATAAGTTTGGAGGTAGTTGTTGATTGTTGCCTCATGGCAGTAGATTGATTTTAATGAGTTTCATCTTAGGACTTTTGTGAAATCTTTTAATCATGAAATTTAAAAAATAAAAGGCAAGAAGAAAGGGAGAATGGAAAGGAAGGCTTGATGGACATTGCCCAATTTATTGTTAGTATTGTGGGTTATGTTCAGCATTGTTGAAAACAACGAGAGTCGGATGGTCAGTGCAAGCATCCCTCAGTCAGGTTTGGTATATAGGGTCAAGAAAAGAAAGAAAATGACTAATAGTCCTCTTAAAATGTGTGGATTACTGTTAAGTGTATATTGGAAACAAGATTGTAGATCTGGCTTTGTTTTAACTCTGGGCAACCCCAAAAGGGGCTAATAGATCAAAGTTGTTTCAGGGGAATTATAAGAAAATGTTGGGTGGTGTGAAGATTCTTTTAATTTTTTTGTGGTGTGATGAAGAAGCTTGAGCTTAAACTTGTTTTTCTAACTTTTTTTTTTTTTTTTTTTTTTTTTTGTTCTTGTTCTTGTTGGGCAGCAAGGTTTAAGTGGTGTGATGCATTTGTATTTTGGATTTTGAAAAAAAAAATTTGTTGGTTTAATTATATTTTTTTCTAGTAAAAGTGTTTTTATGGTTTTTATCCATGAGTCATGAACAAAGAATTAGGTGGAACTTGGCCATATTGATGCAAATATTAGAAGTTTTCAATTGAATGCGTTGATGATTTTGATTGTGCATGGAGGCCCCTATTTGAGACCTTCTGGTAGTAGGTTGAAAGCAGAAGGAATGGAGCAGATTTGACAGAGTTGGACTAGCGTTGGAGGGGAGAGACTTGGCCGTTGACGGCTTTTCCTTTGATTTGGCATAAGCAGTAGCTGGAAGGGAATTTGAAGCTAAGCGTGCCAACTTGAATTTACATGGTGTTTGGGGCCGCCATCAAGGCAGCCAGAGAGCGGGTTGGCGTTGCCTCCCCAATAGGTGTTCCATAGCACGCAGGGAGCAATGGGGAAGCAGTCCCTGACGTTGCCCACCGCAGTTTGAGGAGTGTTCTTGGAACGGCTTGCGGCGGTTAGGGGCACAAAGAGTGAGGCGTTGCAACTGGGATGAATGGTGTTCTATGCAGGGACATGGGCCACAAAGAGCCGTTGCATTGGAGAGGGTGCGTGTTCAGCAACAACTCAAGACTGGGCTGCCTTGCTCCTTGTGTATTTGAGTACAGAAGTCTAAAGACGGTTGATTTCCATGGTTGGAAGTAGTAAGATTAATATAGTATGGGTAGATTTTTGAAGCTTCAAAGTGGGTTCTTTGGCTCAGAAGAGGACGTTGCCCGTTGGTTTATAGGCGTGTTCCCTGGGGCACGTGGGAGCATGTTTGGAGCGAGGAGAGCTTGAGCGTTGCAATCAGAGCATCCGGCGTGTTTTGGCACCCCGCAGGGAAGCTTTGGTGGTGAGAATGGAGGGTAGCGTTCGTGCAACTTGGAATAAAGGGGGTTTGCCAAACGCTGGTGGGGCGCGATTCCTCCCAAGTGGAGTATTTAGTACATCCATAAGTGATTTTATGCGTTGGAAAGTGAATTCAGAGCTTTCCCATATAGTTGGGTTGACGTTATTAAGCTTCAATCGGGTATTTTGGGCTGAACTGGAAACACGTTTGCATGGGAGGAAGGGTTTTTGCTACCGCCCGCCGATTGGTGCTGCCTTGTTCCTTAAACAGATTGAGTAAGAGATCTTGAGTGTTCCAGTGCGTTGGAACTAATTCAGATTTCACAGATTATAGTTTTGATGGGGCAAATGATGCATATGGTAGGCGTTTGCACGGAAGACAGGAAAAGGGGTTGATCAAGGGACAGGCCGTCATGCAATCGTGCAGCAGCACGCACAGCAGGAATCAAACGCCAGTGCATCATGGTGGTGCACACATGGGCGTTGGGGAAGTGGTTTTGGCTTTCTTTGTGCTTATAAGGGGCCCTTTCCTTGAGCGAGAATTAACGGGAACCACTTGCTTACTTGAGGATCTTTAAATGGGTTGTAGGAGTAGTATATGGAAGGTTGACTTTAAGGAGTCGTTTGATTTTTTTTGATTTTATTTTATTTTTTGGATTTGATTTAATTTACTCTAGGATTACTTTTACGAGTTTTTTGTGATGTCCTGGGAGCTGAGGAAGTAGTTTTTTTGCATTTTGAATTTCGTTTTCGATTCTTTTCTTCTTCAGTCTTCTTACTCATTTGAATGTTATTTTGCATTGCTGTTGATTTGAGCTTTGATTCACAATTTTTTCCATTAAGGGGAGGGCTCTGTTTGATGATGGGTGATCTTCTTTTTCTTTTAATTCAGTGTTCTCTAAGAGGAATTTGTTTTATGATTCATCATCGGGAGATTTAATATGAATTATGTGGTGAATTGGAGGAGCTATATTCAGGTTGAGTTTCCTTTCTGATTTCTTTGTCTCACTTGGTTGGTTGTGGAGATAACCATTCTTAGTTGATTTGGAGTTGGTGGTTGATTAGAATTGATTCATTCTTTTCAGACATTGATACGGAGTGCATTGGTTGTGGTGAGAGTTGTCCAGAGTTTGGGATCCCATTACCAATTGCATGGATCTACCATTGATTTAGGGATTGGTAATTTCGATTATGAGGAATTTGGCTCTCCATCGCCTATGAGTTCCATCATCATTTATTTTCTTTTGCTTCTTTAGTGTTTGGAACATTCTTCCCTATCTTGCATTTTTTCTGTGATTTCATGTGTTTTTTTTTTTTTTTTTTTTTTTTTTTTTTTTTTTTTTTAGAAATTGTTTTTGGTTCTAAATATGTTCATTTAGTTTTGTTTAGTTCCCGTTTCTTTCCTTTCGTTTCTTGTTATCCTTTATATTTTGCATTATGTTAAATCACATTATGGGATAAACGGTTTGTGGATAATCTCATTTAATAGTTGTATTACCATTCGTGGATTCTATTTAGTGGTTTTTAATTGTACGCCGGGTACTGGCGGTTGTATGAATTTTCTTATTTAGTTGACCGCTTATTGATAGTTGCTTTTTTTTAGTGTTGTATACATACTGGTATTTAATATATTTTTTTTTAATTTTTGGTATTTTGTTTTTATTTCTTTTTTTTTTAGTTCAATTTTTTTTAGATTGTTGTTGTTGGTTTATTTTTTAATAAAAAAAAAAATTAATTAATTTACTAAAAATTTTTTTTTAGTTTAATTTTTTAAATATTTGTTATTTTTTTATTTCGTTGTACAAATCAATTTTAAAAAAAAAAAAAAAAATTAGTAAATTAATTTTAAAATATTTTATTTTATTTTTTTAATTTTTGGATTTTTTTGATTAGAATTTTTTATGTTTAATTAATATTAGTTGGTGTTTTTGTTGCTGGTTTTTTTTTTTAGTTTTATAGAAGATTCATAATTTTTTTTATTTTTTATATTTAATTTTTTTATTTTTTACGGTATGCTACTGAACCAGTATTTTTGGATTTTTAAAAAAAAAAATTAGAATTTAATTTAAATATAAATTTTATTTTTTCTTTTTGATTTTTGGTTTTTAAATTTTTTCAATTAGAAAGATTTTAGTTTCAAAATTAAAAAAATAATAATTATGATCTGTTGTTTATTGTTGGATTTTTTTTTATTTAATTTTAAATTTTTTTAATTTTTTTTTTTTTTTTTTTTTTTTTTTTGTTATAAATTACGTTGATTTTTGTCATTGTTCACAGTAAGAATAAAAATTTAAAATTAATGTTTAATTTTTTTATTTTGATATTTGGATTTTGTTTTTTGAATGAAAAGGAAAAAAAATTTTTGTTTAAAATAAAAATTAATTCAGATTTGTTGTTTTTAGGATTTGTGCTTGTTTTTTTTTTATATTTTTTATATTTTATTATTTTTTATTTTATTTTTTATTTTTTATTTTTTTTTCGGGTTTGGTGTTTTGTTTTTTTGTTTTTGTTGGTTTTGTTATTTTTGAGAGTGTTTTGTGGTTTTATGAATTGCAAGTTAGGTGGGATGGGTTTGATGCAATTTCAGAAAGATTTAATGATGAGTATGAAGTCTTTGATTTTGATGGATGGCTTTTGAGAGTTTCCTTGGTTATGTAGGTAATGGCGGGCTTGGAGTTTGAGGGTTGGGGCTGGTTGGGGGGGCTTGGGTTTGGTGTGTTTGGGTGGGTTGCAGTAGCCTGGGGTGATTTGGGGTGGTAACAAGGGTGTTTGGCAGCACCAGGCGCAGGGGGGTTGGCGTTTTACCTAAGATGTGTCTTCAGCGGGAATTGGAGGGGAGTGACCCGTTTGGAAGTTTTGAGGGTGTTGGCGTGGCAGGTTTGGGCGGTCGGGTTCTTGGATTGGCGGTTTGGCGGGCAGTTTGGGCAAGGATGTGTTGAGAAAGGGTGCGTGGTGATCCACTGTGTTGCCCTTGTGTATTGAGTACCCGTCTAGGAGGTGTTCGTGGATTGGAAGTGATCAGCTTTCCTTGGTGTGGGTTGTATTTGAGTTGTGGTTTTGGGCCTGAAGGGCGTTTGGTGGGTTCTATAGTGTGTTCAATGGCGTGGGATGTTTGGGTGGAAGGTGGGTTGGCCACTCGGCTGGGCGTGTTTGGACCGCCAGGGTTGGATTGGTGGAATGGAGGTGCATGTTGGCAATTGGAAATACAAGGGAGTGTTTGCCAAGTGGGAGGCGCGGCTTTTTCTGGGTTTTTGTACAATTTCCCAGGTGTTATGGGTGGGAGTGGCTTTCAGGTTGTAATTTTGTGGGTTTGATTGTAGCTCATGGGGCTTTGGGTCGAGAATGACGTGCAATTGGAGGAAAAGGGTTTTGCTAAACGCGCGTTTTGGGTGCCTGTCTTAGTAACTTGGTTACAGATCCATGCGTTTTCAGTTGCCCGTTGGAGCTAATTGGGCTTCATGTTAGTTTGGTGGAGCAATTGTTGGTCTTTTTGGCCCAAGACAGAAGTGGTTGATCAGGCGCCACAAAAGATGTGATTGAGAAAATATTATTATTTAAATAAAGTTTTTTTTTCTTTTTGGTATTTTTGGATTTTTTAATTTGGTAATGTAAATATTTTTTTTGTTTCAAATTAAAAATATTTGATCTGTTGTTTTGTTTGCTTGGACTTTATTTTTTTATTTTATAATTTAAAATTATTGAAAAATCAAATTAAAATTTTATTTTTTAAATTTTTAATTTTTTAAATTTTTTTATGTTTTCACAAATTAATTTCAACACTTCAATAAAATAATCATTTTTAAAATTTAATTAAAACTTTATTTTATTTTTTTTATTCTTGTTTCTTTGGTTTTTTATTTAAAAAAAAAAAAAAAAAAGATGTTTTAAAATAAAAAATATAATTGTATTTGTATTTGTGGATTGCATGAAATTGCTGAGTTTTTTTTTATATTTGATAAAAATATTTATAAGTTTATTTAATACCAAATAAATTAATTTTATTTTATTTTTTGTAATATTTTTATTTGTTACCGGATATGCTAACTGACAGTGACTTTTTTTTAGCGATGTTCACTTAAGAATATTAATTTATATTAAATTTATCTTTTTTTTTGGTTGGTATTGAAATTTTATTTTTTACAATTAGGAAATATTTTTTGTTTCAATTAAAATATTATGATCTGTTGTTACTAGTGTTGGGTTTTTTTTTTTTTTTATAAATTGTATATAATTTAATTATTATTTTTTTTTTATTTTTTATTTTTTAAATATTTTTTATTTTTTATTCGTATTTTTTTTTTTTTTTTTTTTTTTTTGGTTAATTTTTGTAGTAGAATAATATTAACTTATTGTATTTTTTTTATTTCTTGTTTAGCTTTGGATTTTTTATTTTTAGTTAGAAAAAAAAAAAAGTTTTTTTTTTTGTTGTAATAAAAGGAATTTATTTAGATCTATTTTATAGTATTGCTAGATTATTTTTTTCTTATTTATAAAATTTTATTTAAATTCAAATGAATTTGGGTTTTTTTATTTTTTTAAATAACTTTTTTTTTTAGGGTTTTTTTTTTTTCTTGGTTAATAATTTATACAAATATGTTCAATTAGAATTATTTAAAAATAATTTTATTTTTCTTTGGATGTTGGATTTTTTAATTTGAATTGTAATTTTTTTTATTTTCAAAATTAAAATATAATTTATAGATCTTTTGTTTACGTTAGATATTGATGAACTTTATTTTATTTATTATTTATTAACATTTTATTTTAAATTAAAAATTCATTTTTTTATAAATTTTAAGTTTTAAAAATGATTGTTTTATTTTTTTTTTTTTTTTTTTTTTTTATATTTTTTTGTGAATTTGTGCAATTGTAATTATTTTATTAAATTTTAAATTTGCTTTTTTAGTATTTTGGAATTTTATTTTTACATTAGGAAATATTTTTGTTTAAATAAATTAATATTCAATTTTTTTTTTTTTTTTTTTTTTTTTTTTTATTTTTTCTTTTTTAATAATATTGTTTAATTTTTAAATTCCAAAATAAAAATTTAAATTTAAATTTTTTATTTTTTAAAATATTTTTTATTGTTTATATTTTTTTTTTTTTTTTTTTTTTATTTTTTTAGTGATTGTTTAGAATTGTTAATTATTTAATATAAGATTTTATTGTGTTTTTTTAATTTTGGATTTTAATTTGTACTAGGAAAATATTTTTTTTAGTTTCAGAATAAATAATTTTGTTGTTGTATGGTTTGTTGGATTTTTTATTTTATTTATAAACATTTTAATATAATTTAAAATTAAAAATTAAATGTTATTTGTTAAAAGTTTTAATGTTTTAATTTTTTTATGTTTTTATTCACCGGATAATGCTACACAAAGACAGTTGAATTTTTTTTGCTATTTTTTTTTTTTTTTTTTTTTTTTTCCTTTGTTAAACTTAAATTTAATTTTTTTATTCGTGTATATATTGGAATTTTTGATTTTTGATTAGAAAAAAGTTTTTTTAGTAAAAATAAAAAAATTAATTCATAGTCTGTTTGGATTATTGATTTGTTGGACGTTATTTGTTTATTATTAAATAAAATTTTATTAATTTAAAGTTAAATAAAAAATTTAAATTTTTTTTTAAATATTTTATTTTTTTATCAGGATAATGTTACAAGACGTGATTTTTTTGCTGATTGTTCACAAGTTTGGTATTATTTTAAAAATAATTTAAATTTTTCTTTTTGTATTTTGGGATTTTTATTTTTTAAATTAGAAAAAAAATTTTTTTGTTGTTTAAAATAAATATAATTCACAGATCTATTTGATCTATTAGTTGTTGGACTTTAGTGTTTTAGTATTTAATAAAATATTTTAATATTGAAAAATTCAAAAATAAAAGTTTTATTTATTTTTTATGGAAATATTTTTATTTTTTTTATTACCGGTATAATTCTACACCTAGGTAGGTTGATTTTTTGTTAGTGCACTTGTTGAAATTAGATAATTAATTTAAATAAAATTTTAAATTTAATTTATTCTTGGATTTTTATATTTTTGGCTTTTTTTTTCATTAGGAAGTAATAGTTTTTTTAGTTTAAGATAAAAAATAGATTTAAAGTTACAGATCTGTTGTTTACTGTGAATGTTGCTGGTGGACTTTTAGATTCTCTTTTATTAGTTTAATAAAAAAATTTAAATATAATTTTTGATAAGTTAATTAGTTAGAATTTTAGGTTTTTTAAATTTTTTAGTTTTTGAAAATTTGTTTTTATTGTTTTTTATTCACGGGATAGCTACACAGACGTTGATTTTTTGGACTTGTTAAAGTTAAGAATTAAATTATTTAAAATTAATTTAATTTTTTTTCTGTTACTTTGGATTTTTTTTTGAATTTTAAAAAAAAAAAAAGTTTTTTTATTAAAAAAAAAATTAAATTCCAGATTGTTGTTTTAGTATTGGGCGTTATTTTTTTTATGATTTAAATAAAAATATTTAATTATTTTAAATTCAAATAAAAAATTTAATTTTAAAATTTTATTTTTGAAATATTTTTTATTTTTATTCGGATTGTAACCTAGATGTTGACTTTTTTTAGCTGCAACTTGTTACAAATTAAGAATAAATTTAATTTAATATAAATTTTATTTTTTTGGATTTCTTGGATTTTTTAATTTTCATTAGGAAAATATTTTTTTAGTTTAAAAATAAAAAATAATAAATTTACAGATTTCTTGATTATTAGATATTGTTGGACTTTATTTTTTTTCTTATTTAAATAAAAAATATATAATTATTTAATTTAAAAATTTAAAAATTAAAAATTAAATTTTTTTAAATTTTTTATTTTTTAAAATATTTTATATTTTTTTAAACACCGGATAATTCTACACCTAGACAGTTGACTGTTTTTTTGCTGCACTTGTTCACATCTTAAGAATAAATTAATTTAAAAAATTTAAAATTTTAACTTTTTTATTTTTTGGATATTTTTGGAATTTTATATTTTTTTACAATTAGAAAAAAATATTTTTTAGTTTAAAAATTAAAAAAATAATAAATTTACAGATCTAGTGTTTATTAGATATTGCTGGATTTTATTTTATTTTTCTTATTTAAATAAAAACATTTAATAATATAATTTAAAAATTAAAAATAAAAAATTTAGTTTTTTAAAATTTTTAATTTTTTTAAAAATATTTTTTATTTTTTATTCACCGGATAATGCTATACCTAGACCGTTGACTTTTTCTTGCTGCACTTGTTCACAAATTAAGACTAAATTAATTGAAAAAAAATTTAAAATTTTAATTTTTTTTAATTTTTGAATATTTTTGGAATTTTATATTTTTTACAATTAGAAAAAAATATTTTTAGTTTAAAAATAAAAAAATAATAAATTTACAAATCTAGTATTTATTAGATATTCTTGGACTTTATTTTATTTTTCTTATTTAAATAAAAAACATTTAATAATATAATTTAAAAATTCAAAAATAAAAAATTTACTTTCTTAAAATTTTTTATTTTTTAAATTTTTTATTTTTTTCACCGGATAATGCTACAGCTAGACAATTGACTTTTTTTACTGCACTTGTTCACATATTAAGAATAAATTAATTTAAAAATATATAAAATTTTAATTTTTTTATTTTTTGGATATTTTTGGAATTTTTTAATTTTTTACAATTAGAAAATATATTTTTTTAGTTTAAAAATAAAAAAATAATAAATTTATAGATTTGGTTTTTGTTAGATATTGTTGGACTTTATTTTATTTTTATTATTTAAAAAAACATTTAATAATATAATTTAAAAATTCAAAATTAAAATATTTAGATTTTTAAAATTTTT
>QBTX01003241.1:0-11010 GCA_003063285.2 Arachis monticola | reverse complement strand
CCGGATCAGGATGCTGCAAAAACCGAGCACCTTCTGACCTTCTTTTGTTTTTCTTGTTGCAACAATAATTATTGTTTGATGTTTGTTAATGAATTCTTTTTTTTTTTTCTATAAACCCCTCTAAAAATTGAAAGCCTATTAAGATAATATATTTAATTACAAATTATAAGGTTTGTTAACAAATATATATAAATAAATAAATGCTATGGGACATATTAAATACTATTTTTTTTGGCTAGACATAGAGACATAGTATATACAAAATTTATTTTTTTAATAAATTATAACAATATATTGATATTTTATAAATAATTAAGTAGAAACTAACCTTTTATAAATATTTTAAATATTTTTTAATTATATAAATTACTAATAATACTATCTATTCTATACTCATTTTAATTATATTGGTCAAAAATAAAGTTAGATATATCTTATTTAATTGTGTTCAAGTGTATCGAAAAAAATATTTTTATATTTTTATTAAAACAAAAATAAATACAACATATATTATGTCTGAAATGTATTTAACACCTAAATAATGGATACACAACTTAACTAAGTTTCTATTATTCCTAGATTTGGATTACTAAAACACTTGATGATGAATGCAAAACAGTTATTACTCTATTGGATTCGAATCGGTAGTAATGGTAGTTTATTTCTCCAACAAACCAACATTCAAATTACTATTTGATGCAATTTGTGAGTAATTCGAACCAACTAGATTCGAATTATTTGATTATGGAGTTCGAACCAACCTGATTCGAATTACATAGAAGTGTCCTTTAACTGATTCGTGACAAAATTTTCAGTTTGGCTGATTCACGTGATTATCTTGCTCCATTGGCTTATTTTCTTTTTTTGTTCTTATTATAGTGTATGTGATGGTTTTATTTTGCATGCATATTTATTCAATAGTGCACTTAATTATATATAGTAGTTTTGTATTATCAGACATATTATCAATTCATCTTTTTTATTTATTAAATATATACGTAAAATTTTAATAAATGTTATATTAATTAATATGATAAACATCTTATATTTAATATTTTAACAAAAATAAAATTTAGATTCAAATTTTAAAAACAATTATATTAGATGTACCAAAAAAAAAAACTACCAAATCTAACTTATATATGTCCTATGTTAGAAATTTTGCACTTTTCTATATCCAATCTTGTTAGATTTTATAAGACTTGAAAAAATAACCTAAACTTTTGCCAAAGTTGTGAACCTTAAACTCTGAAGATTGAATTACAACTCCTTAATTTTTGGTGATGCTTACCTTGTGGCTTAAATTGATTATGCACCATTTTTTTTGGTGGTGGAGTTATCTAATAGTTCTCAACAAATCTCAATATATAATATATTAAAAAAATCAATAATAACATAACAATAAAAATAAAATTATAGATGTTGGTTAAAATAAATAAATAAATAGATTACTTTTTAAATTTATAAAATATTCACTAAATAATAATAATACATATATAAAATAAAAATATATCACAATATATTATTGGTAAAATTTTAAATATAGTAATAAAAAATAATATTATATCATATTGTGCTGTTTAAATTGGATTGAATCGGTTTTAAGAAGTATATCTGAAATCCGATCTAATTCATGTGGTTTGTTAAAAATATAATTCAATCAAAATATCAAATCCAAATTAGCATGGTTTTAATCAGTTTTTGGTTTGGATTGAATCGAACGAGTGGTTCAATTTGGATCGGTTTGAATTTGAATACCTCTAACTCTTGAAAATTGAGATGAGACTCAAATTGACCACTAAAATTATAATGGACCAATTTACTCAAAATTTACAATAGTAACTCACGTTAGTCTCTGATTTTCGTAAATGGTGTGTTGATTTTATATGTTAACTTGCTAAGATTTCGACTCCTCGCCTAAATTGTATGTGACTAAGACCTAGTAGACTTTCTAGAAGCTTGACCGACTCCCTGACATTCTCCTGAAGACGATAATAAAAAGTTCAATTTAAAAAGTTTGCAACTCTAGCAGCAACAATCAAATTTCTAGAGCTCTAATAAATCTTGATCACATAAACTCTGCATGAAGAATTCAAATCACAACAAGTTAATGTACTAAATCAACACGTCATTAATGAAGACAATTGCATATGAGTTTTTACTTATTGAAAAATAAATTTTAATAATATAATAATAAATTTTAGGAAAACATTTTATACCAAAATCAGCTACTAAAATTAGACACTAGTATAAAATATATGCTAAAATATAAATATATATTAAAAATAAATTAAATCACATATATATTTTTACACTGGTGGTTGATTTTAGTGACTTATTTTAATATACGAATAATATTTTTAGATTTTTTTAATTAAAGAAGACAAAAAAAAGTGATGACTGACGTGGCATACATAGCCGACATTACCTAAGTGGGGCCCGCAAACGCAAAACGCAGTGTCGTTTGCCACCTCTCTTAGTGACCTTACCATTTTGCGTGCACCGTTGCAGTAGCGTCGCAGTTAACAAACGCCAAAGGATCCAAAGGAAACGAAAGGAGAACACAAAATGGTTCCTTCGTCCGTACCACCTCTCATCGTTCCCAATTCGCAACTTTAGGGTTTTCTGCGAACCCCGCCATTGGCAATTTCTTCGAAGAACAAGCTCCTTTTTCGCTTGACATATTCAATCGGTGAGGCTTCGAGTTTCCTCATTTTCCGATTGTGTAGTTTTTTTTTTTTTTTTTATGGTTGTTTGATTTTGGCTTATATTTATGTGTTTTTTTTTTTTTTTTTTTTTTTTTTTTTTTTTTTTTTTTTTTTTAAAAAATTCTGATTATGTGGTTTGTGTATGGATCTGGATTTGCGTTGAATGATTGCGTATCTGTTGTGTTTGATTATTACTAAAACTAGATGAATTTATGGCTAGTTCTATTTGGATTTGTCGACTTGAGCTATAAGATGGTTTTTTCCTATTTCTTTCTGGATGAAGTTGGTATAGATTGGAGAGCTCTATTATCAATGATATTTGCTGATAGCATAAATAAGAAATTAGAGGGTAGAGAAGGCAGCCTTTCTTATCTGTTGAGAGGGTTGGATTTGATGTGAATGTGGTAGTCAAAAGGAATGTAGCAAGGTGTGGCTTGGAGTAGAAGGAGGAGGGTTGTCAAAGGAGATAAGTGGCCTTATAATAAACCTGGGGGTTTTTTTTAACCCAATTAGTGCCACTGTTAGCAAGCTAGTTAGTTGGCTGGACTTTTTGGAATTTCTGACAGCTATGAGTAAATTGCTTGATCCACATGGGCCTCATTGGAGGTGCAGCACATCGACCATCAAGAAGTGCGGGCACCCATTCCAGAACCTCATCTTGGCCATTAGAATGCTTCTTTTCAGCTTGTTTGTTTTTTTTTTTTTTTTTATTTTTTTTGATTAGTAGTTTCTTAGTTCGCAACTTTTTAACGTCTTCACTAAATACTAATTAGGGAAAGAGTGTATTCCTTCCTAAGGAACGTTGTGGCATTCTATCAACGGGAAATGCTGAAGATATTTACGAGTCTGATGCTTTTGAGAGCTATCTTGGTATTTTTTACACCTGCCTTTTGGCTGATTTAGATGGATTGGTTTGGTATGTGGGTTTTTACAGTTACGTTTGACGCTAAAGGTTCATATCTTCTTGTTATCACAAAGGCATGCCTAAGTTCAGCTACGTCAGTCCCTTCTGCTGTGCCTTTTTTTTCTGGCTTTGATCATACTATTCTTCATTTATCTGTAGGAACATTCTACATGTATGAACTGTTAAAGGAAATAATGGGAAGGAAAATAATAGGCTAATATATTTTTTCTCACATTACTGACCTCCTTTGTTATAATATCTTTTAGTTTATATGTGTTTGCACTGTCTTAGTTTATTCATATTTATTTTATTAGTTTAATAAGTTTTTTGTTTTTTTTTAAATAAAATAGTTTTAGGGTTTTATTAATTTCTTGATTTTCAATAATAATTATAAATAATTTTTTTTTTTTTTTTTTTTTTTTTTTTTTTTTTCTCTTTTTGTTTTTTGCAAGCATTGTTCCATTCCATATCAATAAAAGCTTCCATCTAGTTTGCATAATCTATAGATGTTTTGTGTATTATTATTTCGTCTAAATTAATTTCCTTTCTTCCTGATTTTTGCCTCTAGATTTGAAAAATGGATGGACCAACTGGCCGAGGTAGTGAACAGGTGTAGACATTCTGCCAAAAAATTAAATAAGCTTTTTTGGAAAAAAGTCTAAATTGCCTTTGAAGATGTAAATAGAGAGCATGTTTTGACTGGCCATAAAGTTGCCATAAAGATTCTTAACGCCGCAAGATTAAGAACATGGGAATGGAAGAAAAGGTCTTTATTGATTTTGTACAAATAGTCTTTATTCTTTAAGTATCCAGCGAATTGATTTTTTATTGCTTTAGTTTAATTGAATGTGAAGGGGAGCCATGGAGCAATGGTTGAGTTGTCCTCGTGTGACTTCTCAAGGTAACGGGTTTAGCTGTGGAACAGCCACTGATGTAAGTTATCAGGTTAACTCTACATTACACCCTTTGGTGTGGCCTTTCCCCGGACCTTGCAATAACCGGATGCTTGTGCACCGGGCTGCTCTTTTTAGTTTTAATATTGAATGTGCTGATCGTTTTTCCTTTAATTTGTTTGTAGTAAGAAGAGAAATAAAAATTCTGAGATGGTTCAATGCATCCTAATAATATCCGTCTTTATGAAGTCATAGAAACGCCAACAGACATATATGTTGTTATGGAATATGTAAATCAGGAGAACTATTTGAATTATATAGTAGAAAGGGGAGCTGCAAGAAGATGAAGCCCGCAACTTTTTCCAGCAGGTATAATCTTCTACTAATTTGCTTACTTAAGAAGGTTATGTGTGTTGCAGAGTGTTTAAGCTAATTCCTATTTTGGAAGCAGATAATCTCTGGTGTGGAGTACTGTTCAAGGAATATGGTGGTACATGAGAGCTGAAACCTGAGAATTTGCTTTTTAGAATCCATGCTAATGTTTCATAGATGCTGATTTTGGTTTAAAGCAACATCATGCGGGATGCCGACTTTTTCTGAAGACAAGTTGTGGGAGCCGCTAATTTAATGCTGCTCCAGAGGTTTGTAAATCTGTCGATTTTCAATGGATTACTAGTTATAATATAATATTGTTTCATATTTCTTGTTAAATGGTTATTTATAACATGGTTCTCCTCGGGATTCTGTTGCTGGAGCTGAAGTAGGATGTTTCTGGAGCTTGGTGTAATTCTATTTTTGCCCTTCTCTGCGGACAACTCCTTTGGATGATGAAAACATTCCAATACCTCTTCAAGAAATAAAGGTATTATTGATCTAAATTTAATCAATGTAACTTCTCATTAACTTTTTTCTTTTGTAGCGGGTGGAAAGGACTGAGACTTACTAAAATTATCTCAAATTCAGATTTTCTGTTAGTTTTAGCTTTGTAGTCTTATCAGACATGTAGTAGGTAGGATTAACATTGGGAAGGAACATTGAGGAAATATGCTAAAGTATTTTGCTGTTTCTTGCAACCACCCAGGGTAATTGGAATTGTAATGGTCCATGTTGTCTTGCACTAATTCGTGCATGTGATATCAATGATTATTTTCATCTATCTCTGTGCCATGATTTGCTGATTGCATTGGTGATTATTCAGAATGTAATTTCCGGCGGTCACTGCTAAGTTAATCATAAATGAAATTTGATAAAAACATTATGTATACAATATATTATTATATATTAATATTAATAATTCTTATTTATCAACGCATCGATCAAATGGATCTTATTTCTTCAGATGTTTATATGGCAAGGGAGATTTAAGTAAATTTAAATTTGCTTCTAAATTCTGGTTCTATTACGCGTGGCCTCACTACTACTCTACTCATCTCATCACCTGGTGCTAGATATTTATTGATACCAAGGATGTTGTGGTGGATCGCATGAAGAGGATGGACTATACTGAAATTACGTCCAACACCATGGTTCCAAGCTCGTCTTCCGGCGATATTTAGCGAGTGCCTAAGACACCGATACAATGAAACAAGCCAAAAAGGTTTGGCTGATGTACATGTATTTCTGGAATTTGTATTTATTTTGTGGATTTTTATATGCTAACGATGGATGCGGGTTTGTCAAGCTGCCCAATATTTTGTGTTAAAAAAAAAAAAGATGCATTATTTTTAATAGTTATTGAATTACAATATGTACAGTTAAGGTCAAATTTCATTCTTTACAGTGGTATTGGGGTGAGGTGAAATCAGAACATGTGCTGAATTGTTTCTATAGCTTAGGTCAAAGACATCTAATGCATCTTTCCTTCTTTAGTATCATGGTTCCAATGAAGTAGTAGTAATGCTGGCAGATTACTTGGCTCTACTTTTTTCTTTTCTATTTACTGTTTTCATGAATTCTGTATTGTTCTATTAACTTTTGAGTTGAAAGTGCATGGATTTGAAATAATTGGGCTCTGTGTGTTCTGGTTTGCTTTTCATATTTTATATGCCATCATGTTAGATATAAACTGGGAATACTTGTTTTTAAAGACTATTTAAGTATTACATTTGGCATATTATCACATATGATATGGCATTGGTTATCTGAATATATTATATATCAGTTATATATATACAAAATCCCCATATATCGATGGTTTTGCAGATTGACGAGAAGGCTACTTTCAGGAAGTGGTTAAGTATGCGATTTTGACAGTTAAATCAATTTGGTTGTAATCTTCTACAAAGAACAGGATGCGAAAATGAGGTCTGTAAAACCCTTCATTCTCTCCTTTCGTGTCCTCTCTGATCACCTCTTATTACTATCTATAATTGGTATTTTTCAGGTACTTGTGGCATACTACCTTGTTATTGATAACTCGGTTTTCGCTGTTTTAGTGGCTATGTTGGAGCTGAGGTTTACTAAAGAGACTATGGTGGTTTGCTTTTCCCTCTTAAATTGCTTCAGATCTCTTCACTTGTCCATTCTTAACTGAGTGACTTGTACTTTTAACTTGCTTCTAAACATTATACACAGTATAAATGGGCAGGCAGTCCAATAAATTCCTTTGTACACTCCATGTGATGGAATCTATCTTTCTAGCTTGAATGAGTCTTATGGAATTTTTGTGGCTGGAATTGGTAGGTTTTCTGTTCTTGGTAATTTAGATTTTTTTAGTTTTCTCTTTTCAAATTAGGATTTTGTGCTAAGCTTATATTTTAGGTTTTATAATGTAACTGTTTAGGATGGGAGTTTTTCATCGTAATCATTCCAGCTGAAGTTTTTCTTCTCCAGTTGCTGGGCACCGCTTTCCAGGTTATATGGACTATCAAGTAGGAATAAGACCACAAGATCCTGTTGAGAGAAATGGGCTCGGGCTTTCAGGTGTCGTGTTTTTTTTACTTCTTGCTATTTAATCACTGGAAATTCAGATCTTTTATGCATTGTTATTTCGCTTGTTTATTCATTCATAATAATTTTTTTTTTAATAATAATGTGTTTTCAGCTTATGAATGAAAGTTTGGATTGTTAGTTTTAATCAAGTCTCTGTGATTGTCTAACTGGTTCAGATCTCTGTTAGTTTAAGGAAATGCAGATTTGTTGATTAAATGGTGTTTCCTTATGCATATGTACATTCATTTCTCTCGGGATGTGACATAAGCTGTTGGTCTCTAAATCAATTGTAGTTGATAGTTGCTGTTACTAGAAACATTAAGTTTTGATTTATTTAAGTGTAATGCAAGTTTTGGCATACTAAAGAATACACAAAAATTGTTGATTATTGTTAATTTGTGATAGTGCTGGGAGCCCAATCCGCGTGAAATAATGACGAGGTCTTAAAGGGCTCTGGCAAGGAATTAAAGTTTGCTGGAAGAAGATAGGCATTACAACAAAAAAATGAAATGCAAGTATTGGGTTGCTGGCATTCGCTGGTCATCAGGAAGGAATGGTTAACAATTTCTCTGCATAGTAACCATTACTTTGGGAATGATACCAACATCATTGTAGAAATGATGGCTGGTTTAAGTTCAAATGTGGTCAGTTTTGAAGTGCAGCGTATTTATCCGGGGATATAATATCCATGCTCTTGGGATTTAGATGAGAATGTCAATTAAGTAGTTATCTGTACTATGTAAGTAACTTTTTTTAATTTTTCATGCACAATGATCAGGGATTCAAGATAGGAATCTTGATGTAGGAAATTTTTAAGCTCAGCCAATGGATTCTTAATAACTACTTTTTTCCCTACCTTTTTTTTACCAATTAACTAGACAGTTTAAATATGATTTAAGCCATTGTAGTATTCTTGAGTTTTCTGGAGGTTGGGTTTCCAAATACTTCCTTTTGATTGCTTATCATGTGATGTTTATATTAGTATTGCACTTACATATTTTGGAGGGATAGAGAAATTTTCTCTTTTAAATACTGTCATTTTTTCTGTCATTATTAATTGGGGTTGATTCTCGCCTCCTTCCCGTTTAAACTAATATGTTAAACATCATTTTACAGCTTTACAAAACTTGGGAAGATAGTATCTGCTTGACTTCAGTAGGGTTCAGGGCCAGTTTCTTTTCTTGATCTTGTGGCTGCTTTTTCCTTGCACAGTACGTGTTTCTGCTAATCATAGAACGCTTACAAGGGAGAGATTTGGATTTAAAACGCTGCATCGCTAATAAGAACTTACGTTTAAACTTATAAACACTTTTAGTAATGGGTTTTGTCTTGGTCTGTGTGTAATTTTAGATTCCCTTGTTTTATTATGGTTATGGGTGATCTTGAATTAGGTGGCAATCATAACACTGGCATTTCCTTCCTTAATCATGGTCGCTATTTTACTATTGACTATGGTCATCCCAATTTCATGGGAAATTGAGTTTCTTCAATCCCATGAATCTTGGGGTATGTTGAAGAACTAACAATACCCCAACAGACATGACTATTTTTATGGTATTGAACTAGTTGTTGGTATATATGGAAAATGGCTGCTGTTAGCTTGGAAGCAGAGGGGTTTGTGTTTTTGTCTAGGCCTTTTCATGCTTAGCCTTTTGCCCCCGCTCCCCGTCAAAGGTTTCAAAGCTATTTGGTTGGTTTGTGTTTTTTTTTTCTAATGCTGTCTTGTGATAAATTAAGTATGGTTTGAGAATGGATCTTTCCAATTGGAAAATTCACTTGACATAACATAACCATTCCAAGTGTTGGTTTTCATCTTCCGTTGGTCCATTTTTTGGGCCCACGAAAGTATCCAATCAATGATAAAAATTCATGCTAAACATGGTCGAGTGAATTTTCATGGATTTTTCAATGGAAAGGTTTTACTTATAGTTTGGTCTAATACTTGACGTGAATTAATTTTCCAAGATGCGAAATTGCTCAAACTGAAAGAATCACTAGTCAAGTTTGTTTCTAACTTAAGGATTTTATCCATCTATCTATCATAATATAAAAGAAATCCAAAGTAGTGTTATAGTGAATAAATAACACAAGGTTTTACGTTTCATATCAAATTGTTATGTCATCTATTGCATCAAACATAAAAAAAAAAAAAACACATCTATCTTAAAACTCCATTTATACTATTATATAGATAATAGCATTTATATAATTAATCTAACATTAATCTTATAATTTTACACACTAAAATTATTTAATTCTATAAAAAAATATAGTATAAAAAATGTTAATTCATATTTTTTTTGGTGACTTAATGTTAATTCATATGAATAGTCTAAATTCTAATATTGCATATCTTATTTGGTAAAAAAAAAAAAAAATTCATTTTATGAAAATATTTTTATCTATCTATCTATCAATTTATTTATAATGTATAAAAAAATAAATAATAATACAATAAACTCTTGACATATTAAATAATTTTTAATATTGTGACATAAACATTTTAGTGAAATTGTCATTTTATAGTTTTTCTATCATCACATTATTTTTTATTCTTCTTATGTAATGTTTAATCTTATCTGTTATTTTATTTTTTTTACTCTTTATTTTTATGTAAGTTACTCTATACCGTTAGTAGTAATATTATTTTTCTTTGATAGATATAAATTGATTAATAAAATTAAATTTATTCTCTTTTTTTATTCTCACTTCTATTCATGTCTACTATATAAATTAACATTCACTTCACACATCTTCTTTATCTCCTCTCATATAATCTTATGCCTCTCACTCTTTCTCTTCTATCTTTGCTAATATTTTACATAATTATTTGAAAAATTTGGTTGATAATCATAATTCTTTATTTCAGTTTGCTAAACAGTTTGCTCACTATATGCTGGGTGATGAACGCCTAAACACTATAATCTATAATGTTTTTCAATGCTTTTTTTTTTCTATTTTTGATCTAACTATGTTTATCAATTGAATATTATTTTTGTCATCTATATATCACTTTTTTCTTCAACCATTTATATTTTTAATATTATTTAGCTATAATAATAATGTTAAAAATACATGATATCATGATTCATGAAAAAAATAGATGTTATTTTTAATTATTGAAACATTATATTCATATTTGCATTACATTCATTCTTGCGCTATAGTATTTAACTTTGTTAAATATATGTATTAGATGATGAAGTCTTTCAAACACTAAAATGTATAATGTATTTACAATTAGATTTAAGCTGAATTTTAAAGATTTTTTTTATTAAATAGTTTTATATATATATATATATATATATAATTAATTTATTTTATTTCTGCATAATTCAAGTATTAAAATTAAAAATAAATAAATAAAAGTAAACTATTTATCACACATAGTTCAAAAGTATTTTATGATGCAATATTATGTAATGAGTAATAAATAAAAATAAAATATCGATTTAACTATTTTAATGAATTGAAAATACAATTTATATGTTAATACAAAATCTGATGTTACAACACATAAAAGTGAGCAAAATTAAAATCTTAGTTGAGTAAAGCACCCACTGTAACTCCATCA
>QBTX01003240.1:0-11011 GCA_003063285.2 Arachis monticola | reverse complement strand
AGTTTTTAAGTAGAATAGTTATTAGTTTTTAGAAAAAAAAAGAAATCATTATTTAAAAGACTTATATGAAGTTTGTGTGTGTTTCTGTGATTTTCAGGTATTTTTCTGGCTTGAAATTGAGGGAGCTGAGCAAAAAATCTGAGTTAGGCTGAAAAAAGGACTGCTGATGCTTGTGTATCCTGAACCTTCCCTGCACTCGAAATGGATTTTTCTTGGAGCTAGCAGGAGTTCAATGGCGCGCCTCTTCAACGGCGTTCGAAAGTAGACATCCCAGGGCTTTCCAGCAATATATAATAGTCCATAAACTTTGCGCGAAGATAGACAGACGTAATGTATGGCGTTGAAAACTCCAAGTAACATGCTGCTTGTCTGGAGGTTAAACAGCCCCAGCAAAAAACGTCATGATCCCGGAGAGTTTTGAACGCCCAAAACACGTTATTAACCTTGGAGTTCAACTCCAAGAAAGGCCTCAACTCGGGTGGATAGCTTTTAGTCTCAGTCCCGAGGCACACAACCAAGTGGGCCCCAGAAAGTGGATTTCTGCAACCAAATTATTCTTATTTACTCATATTCTGTAAAACCTAGTTACTATTTTAACTATTTAAACAACTTTTATTTTTTTTATTTAGGATTTATCTTGAAGCCTGCATGTAGTGTATTTTCAGATTCTGAATTACATCCTTTTTTTTGACGGCATGAGAAGGTCTTCTTAACTTCCCATGTGTTTGGGGTGAGGAGGCTCTTTGCGCGTCTCCGAGAGATTTAATTTACAATATTCCTTTGTTTATTTCAAAACCCTAATATTAAACCAATTTTCTTATCCCTAAAAGATTTTCATAATTCGCGCTTAGTTATGGAGAAGGTGAATGATCCTTGGAGCACTTCATCACCTTTCCCCTCCAATCCCATTTGAAACGTGTGCCCTGAAAAAAACCAACCCTCCGTTTCCTACATCAGATGAAATGGTATCTCTTTAGATTCCCCTTTAATCAGAAATCTTTCGTGGTATAAGGCCGGATTGGATTGGCGGTATTTCCAATAGAATCCCGGGGAAAGTCTTAAAACCTTGTGTCTGTGGTTATTGTTTCGAGGTAGATTTCTTGGGATTTGAATGACTTGTGGAAACGAGCCTTCAACCTCATGAAAAGGCTGGGCCGTTAGTGACAAAGACGCAAACAGAAATCAATGGAATTCCTATTCCACCTGATTGAGGAACCAAACAGCTGATTAAGCCCCGTGCACCCTGTGACAGAGCATAGGAAACGTTTTTCACTGAGAGGATGGGAAGTGTCCATTGAACAAATATCGGTTGGACACCCTACATAAGACTTTGCCAATGGAAAGGGGACTTTGCGTTGTGGGAGAAGGATTTCCAAGGAGGAGTTTGAAGTCAGGAAAGGACAAAAGCCATCTCCAATAACCCCAACATATTTCTCATTACTACCACAACCAAACGTAAAACCGCTATTATTCTCCTTTTATTTGTCCCAACATTTTTAAAAAATACTTTGACTTATACTAAAAACTAATTAAAACATACTAAAATCTACATGAAATTACCCCCAAAAAGCGTATAAAATATCCGCTCATCAGTCCCTATTCACTCCAAACAATTGATATTAAGGTGATCAGTCTCAATATCTCAAGTTTAATGCTTTAAAGTCCCAAATGCATGCTCACGAACATGTATGCTACACATACCAGTCGGATATCCTAGGTAGCACATAGTCACACACAGAGTATACTCAGAAGCATAATCAGTTCGTCTCTCAGGCTCTACAGGAATGAACTGCTCTGATAACATAATGTAGCATCCTACCACACAGAGCTTTACACCTAGGATGTAAAATAGAGGAGGTGAGGTATTACGACCTCCAAAATAAAATATGTACATATAATAGCAGAAGAATGATAATATGCTAGGAGCCTTGAAGAATGGAGGGAATAAAAATCGTGAAATAAAAAGCGCAACGCTTCGGAAACGGAATAACTTGCATGTGAAGAACACTATAACTATCAAACATAAGATAATAAAGGTAGGAATATAGAGCCAAAGATACAAAATAACAAGCTCCTAACTCAGCTTGCGAAGTCAAGGCTGCCCGGAGATTATTTACACACACACACACACACACACACACACACACACACACACACACACACACACACACACACATATATATATATATATATATGTATATATATATATATCCAAAACCCAAATGTACATAAACAAAATCTTGCCTCTCTATAAACCTCTAGGAGGATCAAAATAACAAGTTATGCGGAGAGAAAGCTAAGTACATATATATAAATTACCGTACAACAAAATAACCCAGTAACCACTTCGCTTCAGGAACCCAGACGCCTAACGAGATGCCTCTCGACCTGCATCTTAAAAATAACAACATAGTAAGGAATGAGAACCGGAGGTTCTCAGTATGGTAAATGTGCCACACACATAATATATAAGGTCTTGGGAATGCCAGAGGCAATCCTAGAACACTGACACTCAGATTGTAGAGTTTAAAGTATTAAACAGAAGCCATAAAAGGTGGTTTTCCAAAAGTATCTAAACCTAACTTAACCTTAAATCTGAGTTCTATATTGCCATTCCTCCATACCTCCAACTCCATTATGCATTTCACAGACAAATATACAGATAAAGACAAGTACAAGAAGGTTACAAATACTGCAGGTAACAAATGTACATTTAACATAGCAAGTACATTTAGGCACACCCAGTTAAAGCACAAGCAAGTAATTCAAGTAATATGCATATGATGCATGGCTGTCCTATGGCTGATGAGGCTCATCAGTCAGTTATCCAGCCAACCCGACAAGTCTAAAAACCTTAAACTGTCCCTCGACATGCATCCCCAAGAGTCTATGCATAGCTTTTTCTCAAATAATCAATATTGCTCAATAGGGGTTACATTCCCGGGAATTTATAGTGCACGGTCACCCTTATGTCGTAAGATCAACAGAGTATCGAGTTTTCAACCTAGTACACGTGGTGGTAAGCCACGGTACTTTATCCAGGGAATCTCGTATCTCAGATCATATAATCACCCAAACCAAGTATCATACATAACCATTCATTTGAATATCCAGCCAAGTATCATAATCAATAAATCACTTTTCAACTTTACTTCACCTTCAAGTTATCCTCATTTCCTAACTTCATCTTATTATCAGGTTTAACACTATTATTTATGACCAAAAGAATGAAAATAGAAGTTTAGAAGTTTGAAATAGGTGTTAAAACCTCAAAAATCATGTTTGCTAGAGCAGGTGCCATGCGTACGTGTGGCTCATGCGTGTGCGTGGGAGTATAAAAATGCAGCTCACGCGCGTCCCTTGTCATGCGTACGTGTAGGTGAAATCTTCATGTCACGCGTACGCGTGGATATGCTCTCACACGTGCGCATCGAACCAGTCGCGTGTCCATTGCCAAAAAAAAAAACATGCCACACGTACACGTGGGCCACGCGTATGCATGGGCGTACGATCTTGAAAAGAGACAGATTCGGTAGCAAGGCTGCATAATGATGAAAATTCAGTTTTGACATACAATCTTCCAACAACCTTAACTTGTTCGATTTAAAATATTTTTCACCCGTTCTTTGAATGTCATACACTACACGAACTAAATAAATTGAGGGTTCAAAAGCCAGGTTATGCCTCGCCAAAGTTTGGCCAAAAACTAACTTTTGTAACTGACAAAACCTCTACCTCATTTAAAATAGTTCCCATGTTACCAACACAATAACCTATACAAGATAGCTCCAAAAAGGTCCTTGTTCCTCAACACCATAACCACCATGAAAAATCACACTTCACGCCAATAACAAATACATATACATATGCCAAATCCACCATCAACAACTAGATACATACATGCCAAAACCCATAACCAAACTATAGTTCATAAATTACAAACTTATATCCTCAAAACAATGATTAACAACATCCTCAAAACAATGATTAACAACATTTCAATCCTTCCACTAAGCAGCATCACATCAACCCATGTTTAATAACAAAACATTAAACCACAATATACACATACGTTCCAACTTATCCTATGCTCATCTAGCCTAAGTTTTCATAGAACATTATATATTAAATCCAAGAAACCTAAACCATACCTTGGCCGATTTCCACGTAATGATCAAGGTAATTTATTCAACACAGACACAGCCACTCAAAATTCAATAAACACTAGGCTCAGCTTCCTCCAAGTTCCAATATTCACAATTTCAAGTTCCAATTATTTATTTTCAACCTAATACACATTTATAACACATGTATACCCAATTTAATACTCAAAACACAAATTCAATGAAATTAAAATAGAATTATCGTATCCTCACCTTACCCAAGCTTCACATAAGCATGAGTGTACGTTTTTCTCAAGCTAATTAGATCATAAAACATCAAAAAGCAAGGAATTTCAATACCCATACCATACTTTCAAGAATTGGGGACATGAGTGGATGGAAGTATTTAATGACTTACCTATGAAATTATTCTGATAGAAACGTAGAGCTTGACACGGTGAACGTGTGGCGGCAAATGGTGCGGCGATTAGAGCTCGGATGGAGGAGTTACGGGATTCGGAGTTCACCGTAAGGGTTTCGGTAAAGTTTTGTTCTCTTCTCCCCTATGTGTGCTTCAGTTTCATTTCTGTTGAAATGAAGGGGAAGAAAGGTTTGGGTTCATTTAATAGGTCGGTCTGGTTGGACCGACGGCCCAGTTTGGTCCCGGTTCAATCGGTTCGGTCCGTTTGGTCCAATTTTGGATTGTTTTCTTCGAAATTAGTGTCAAAATTCTCGTTTCGATAAGTTCTATCCTAATTTGATATAATATTCACATTTCTAATATTAGTTATTAAAAACTAATTTATTGACTAATTATCTACTAATTTATCGGGGTTTACAGACGGTAACCATACCCACAAAATCCTTCACCTTCGCAGCTGAACATCCCACCGTCGCCACCGTGTGGTCTGGAACCTGGCATCATCTCTGATCTGAATTGCATCACCCATCTTCCCTCGTGCACGCCTTCAGCCAACCAGACTCCTGGGGCTCACTAATGAGCGGATAATTTATACGCTTTTTGGCATTATTTTTAGTATGTTTTTAGTATCTTTTAGTTAGTTTTTATTATATTTTTATTAGTTTTTAGTTAAAATTCACTTTTCTGGACTTTACTACGAGTTTGTGTGTTTTTCTGTGATTTCAGGTATTTTCTGGCTGAAATTGAGGGACCTGAGCAAAAATCTGATTCAGAGGCTGAAAAGGACTGCAGATGCTGTTGGAACACGTTCATAGGTGAGAATGATGATGAGTGTCACGGATCATCACATTCATCAAGTTGAGGAACAAGTGATATCTTAAAATAAGAATAAGCAAATGAATAGAAGAACAAAGTATTATTGCATTAATACTCGAGGTACAGCAGAGCTCCACACCTTAATCCATGGTGTGTAGAAATCCACCTTGAAAATACTATAAGTGATAATGTGATCATTAGCTTCGGCCCCAGAGAGGGAACCAGAAGACCACGATGAAAATACAATAGTAAAAGGTCCTATTTGTAGATAACTAGTAGCTTAGGGTTTACAAAGATGAGTAAATGACATAAAAATCCACTTCCGGGCCACTTGGTGTGTGCTTAGCTGAGCATTGAAGCATTTTTATGTAGAGACTTTTCTTGGAGTTAACCACCAGTTTTTGTGGCAGTTTGGGCGTTTAACTCCCATTCTTGTGCCAGTTCCGGCGTTTTTACGCCAGAATTCTTGAGCTGACTTGGAACGCCTGTTTGGGCCATCAAATCTAGAAAAAGTATGGACTATTATACATTGCTGGAAAGCCCAAGATGTCTACTTTTCAAAGAATTGGGCGCGACCAATTGGGCTTTTATAGCTCTAGAAAATCCACTTCGAGTGTAGAGAGGTCAGAATCCAACAGCATCTGCAGTCCTTTTCAGCATCTGAATCAAATTTTTGCTCAGGTCCCTCAATTTCAGCCAAAAAATACCTGAAATCACAGAAAACACACAAACTATAGTAAAGTCCAGAAAAGTAAATTTTAACTAAAAACTAATAAAAATATAATAAAATACTAAAATACTAAAACATACTAAAAACAATGCCAAAGAGCATATAAATATCCGCTCATCACAACACCAAACTTAAATTAATTGCTTGTCTCAAGCAACTGAAGATCAAATAAGATAAAAAGAAGAGAATATGCAATGAATTCAAAAAACATCTATGAAGATCAGTATTAATTAGATGGCGGGGCTTTTAGCTTTTTGCCTCTGAACAGTTTTGGCATCTCACTTTATCCTTTGAAATTCAAAATGATGGGCTTCTATAGGAACTCAGAATCCAGATAGTGTTATTGATTCTCCTAGTTAAGCATGTGATTTTGAACATAGCTACTTTATGAGTCTTGGCTGTGGCCCAAAGCCTCCTTGTCTTCCGATATTACCACCGGATACATACATGCCACAGACACATAACTGGGTGACCTTTTCAGATTGTGACTCAGCTTTGCTAGAGTCCCAATTAGAGGTGTCCAGGGTTCTAAAGCACACTCTTTTTGCCTTGGATCACAACTTTATTTTTTTATTTTTTTTCTTTTCCCCTTTTTTCGTTTTTTTTTTTGAATTCACTGCTTTTTCTTGCTTCAAGAATCATTTTTATGATTTCAGATCCTCAGTAACATGTATCCTTTTTCATCATTCTTTCAAGAGCCAACATTCATGAATACAAATTCAAAAGACATATGCACTGTTCAAGCATACATTTAGAAGTCAAAGTATTGCCACCACATCAAAATAATTAATCTATTATAAATTCAAATTCATGCAATTCTTCTCTTTTCCAATTAAGAACATTTTTCATTTAAGAAAGGTGATGGATTCATAGGACATTCATAACTTTAAGGCATAGACACTAAGACACTAATGATCATAAAGACACAAACATAGATAAACATAAGCATGAAAATTCGAAAAACAGGAAAAAAAGAACAAGGAGATTAAAGAACGGGTCCACCTTAGTGATGGCGGCTTGTTCTTCCTCTTGAAGATCTTGTGGAGTGCTTGAGCTCCTCAATGTCTCTTCCTTGTCTTTGTTGCTCCTCTCTCATGATTCTTTGTCTTCTCTAATTTCATGGAGGAGAAATAGAATGTTTTGGTGCTCCACCCTTAGTTGTCCATGTTGAACTCAATTCTCCTAGGGAGGTGTTGATTTACTCCCAATAGTTTTGTTGAGGAAAGTGCATCCCTTGAGGTATCTCAGGGATTTCATGGTGAGTGGGATCTCTTGTTTGCTCCATCCTCTTCTTAGTGATGGCTTGTCTTCATCAATGAGGATGTCTCCCTCTATGTCAATTCTAACTGAAACAATACGGGTGACAAATGAGATGAGGAAAAGCTAACCTTGCCAAGGTAGAGGACTTGTCCCCACCTTATAAAGTTCTTGGGATATAACCTCATGAACTTCTACTTCCTCTCCAATCATGATGCTATGAATCATGATAGCCCGGCCTATAGTAACTTCGGACCGGTTGCTAATGGGAATGATTGAGCGTTGGATAAACTCAACCATCTCCTAGCCACGGGCTTGAGGTATGCTTCTCAGTTGAACCGGCTTCCCTCTTGAATCTCTCTTCCATTGAGCGCTCTTCACAAATGTCTATGAGGACTTGGTCAACCTTTGATCAAAGTTGACCCTTCTAGTGTAGGGTGTTCATCTCCTTGCAATCATGGGCAAGTTGAATGCCAACTTCAATTTTCCGGACTAAAATCTAACATTTCCCCGAACCATTGTAGCCAATTCTTTGGGTCCGGGTTCACACTTTGATCATGGTTCTTAGTGATCCATGCATTGGCATAGAACTCTTGAACCATTAAGATTCTGCTTCTTGAATGGGGTTGGTAAGAACTTCCCAACCTCTTCTTCGATCTCATGTCTGATCTCTGGATATTCACTCTTTTTGAGTTTGAAAGGGACCTCGGGATCACTTTCTTCATGGCCACAACTTCATAGAAGTGGTCTTGATGCACCCTTGGATGAATCTCTCCATCTCCCATGACTCGGAGGAAGAAGATTTTTCCTTCCCTTTCCTCTTTCTAGAGGTTTCTCCGCCTTGGATGCCATAAATAGTTATGAAAAAACAAAAAAAGCAATGCTTTTACCACACCAAATTTAGAAGGTTTGCTGGTAAAAAAAAAAAAAGAAGAGAGTAGAAGAGAAGAAATAGAGGAGATGGAAGGTGGCTTTGTTTTTCGGCCAAGGGAGAGAAGTAGTGTTTAGGTTGTGTGAAAATGAAGGAGTGAGAATGGGTTTATATAGGAATGGAGAGGGGGTGTAGGGTCGGTCATGTGAGGGTGGGTTGGGAGGGAAAGTGGTTTGAATTTGAATGGTGAGGTAGGTGAGGTTTTATGAAGGATGGATGTGAGTGGTGAGGAGAATAGTGGAATTTGATAGGTGATGGTTTTTGGGAAGAGGTGTTGAGGTGATTGGGGAATGGGTGAGAAGAGAGAGAGTGGTGGGTAGGTGGGGATCCTGTGGGGTCCACAGATCCTGAGGTGTCTAGGAAATTCATCCCTGCACCAAGTGGCGAGCAAAATGCTCCTTATGCCAATTGTGGCGTTAAACGCCGGGCTGGTGCCCATTTCTGGCGTTTAACGCCAGCTTCTTGCCTTTCCTGGCGTTTAACGCCAGTCTGGTGCCCCTTTTCTGGTGTTAAACGCCCAGAATGGTGCCAGACTGGACGTTAAACGCCCATTTGCTGATTTTACTGGCGTTTAAACGCCAGCAAGCTTTCCTCCAGGGTGCGCTGTTTTTCTTCTATTTTTTATTCTATTTTTGCTTTTTCAATTGATTTTGTGACTTCCATGATCATCATCCTACAGAAACATAAAATAACAAAGAAATTAGATAAATATAACATTGGGTTGCCTCCCAACAAGCGCTTCTTTAATGTCATTAGCTTGACAGTGGCTCTCATGGAGCCTCACAGGTACTCAGAGCAATGTTGGAACCTCTCAACACCAAACTTAGAGTTTGAATGTGGGGGTTCAACACCAAACTTAGAATTTGGTTGTGGCTCCCAAACCCAGACTTAGAGTTTGACTGTGGGGCTCTGTTTGACTCTGTTTTGAGAGAAGCTCTTCATGCTTCCTCTCCATGGTTGCAGAGGGATATCTTGAGCCTTAAACACAAGGGATTCTTCATTCACTTGAATGATCACTTCTCCTCTATCAACATCAATCACAGCCTTTGCTGTGGCTAGGAAGGGTTTTGCCAGGGATGATGGATTATCCATGCACTTCCCAGTCTCTAGGAGTATGAAATCAGCAGGGATGTAATGGTCTTCAACTTTTACCAGAACATCCTCTACAAGTCCATAAGCTTGTTTTCTTGAATTGTCTGCCATCTCTAGTGAGATTCTTGCGCTTTTACCTCAAAGATCCCTAGCTTCCTCCATTACAGAGAGGCATGAGGTTTACTTGACCCTAGGTCAACAGAGCCTTCTTGAGGTCATGGTGCCTACTGTACAGGGTATTGAGAACTTCCCAGGGTCCTATCTCTTTTGAGGTATTCTTGCCTAGTCAAGTCATCCAGTTCTTTGTGAGCAAAGGGGGTTCATCCTCCCAAGTCTCATTACAAATAACTTGATTTAGCTTTCATGATTGCTCCAAGGTATTTGCAACTTGCTCTTCAGTGACATCTTCCTACTCTTCAGAGGAAGATACTCATCAGAGCTCATGAATGGCAGAAGTAAATTGGTGGATGAAATTGTGATCAACAATAATGGCTCTTTGGCATGTGCATAAAAACATTAACTCAGCACTTTCTTTCCACAATCTCGTTCAACTAACCAGCAAGTGCTGGGTCATCCAAGTAATAAACCTTACGTGAGTAAGGGTCGATCCCACAGAGATTGTTGGTATGAAGCAAGCTTTGGTCACCTTGTAAATCTCAGTTAGGCAGATTAAATGGTTATGGGTTTCGAAAATTAATAATAATAGAAAATAAAAAGGGATAGAAATACTTATGTAAATCAATAGTGGGAATTTCAGATAGGTGTGTGGAGATGCTAGAATCCTTTCGAATCTCTACTTTCTTATTGCTTTCATCCAATCCTTCTTACTCCTTTCCATGGCAAGCTGTATGTAGGGCATCACCATCATCATGGCTACTTTTAATTCCTCTCGGGAAAATTGGTCCTATGCGCTGTCACTGCACGTCTAATCATCTGGAGGCATCACCCTTGTTGATAGCTACATCCCTCCTCTCAGTGAAAATGGTCCAAATGCTCTGTCAAGCACGGCTAATCATCTGTCGGTTCTCAATCAGGTTGGAGTAGAATCCATTGAATCTTTTGCGTTTGTCATCACGCCCAGCTTCAGGAGTTTGAAGCTCGTCACAGTCATTCAATACCGGAATCCTACTCGGAATACCACAGACAAGGTTAGACTTTCGGATTCCGCGAATCCTACTCGGAATACCACAGACAAGGTTAGACTTTCCGGATTCCATGAATGCCGCCATCTATCTAGCTTATACCACGAAGATCTGTTGGAATCTAAGAGATATGCGCTCGGCCTAAAGTAGAACTGAAGTGGTTGTCAGTCACGCGCGTTCATAGGTGAGAATGATGATGAGTTCACGGATCATCACATTCATCAAGTTGAAGTGCAACGTATATCTTGGAATAAGAATAAAAGAGAATTGAATAGAAAATAATATAATTGTATTGAAACTTGAGGTACAGTAGAGCTCCACACCCTTAAATCTATGGTGTGTAGAAACACTCCACCGTTGAAAAATACATAAGTGAAAGGTTCAGGCATGGCCGAATGGCCAGCCCCCATGAAGGTGATCAAAAGACGAATGGTCAAAAGATGACTAATACATAGTAAAAAGTCTTATTTATACTAAACTAGCTACTAGGGTTTACATGAGTAAGTAATTGATGCATAA
>QBTX01003239.1:0-11019 GCA_003063285.2 Arachis monticola | reverse complement strand
TCTGTTTCACCATATCTTGATATAGCTTTGAACTGTTCCTTTTAACGCCGATTTCGAGTCATCACTTAGAAACAAATTGTTTGTTCAGTTTTTTCTTATTGACAGTTTCTCTTATTCATATCCTCTTAGTTGAACTCCAAGTAATATATGGATTTGGCGTTCAATCCTCCGCGATCATGACGTTTTTCTGGCGTTTAACTCCAGACAGCCAGCATGTACTCACGTTCAACGCCGCAAGTTACTCTCAATTCGAAGAAAAATTTTGTATCTATTATATATTCCTGAAGATCTTTATTCGTCTACTTCCAGCCGTTAAGAAGTGCGCCAATTTAAGTCTGTAGCTCCAGAAAGTCATTTCAAGTGCAGGGAACGTCAGAATCCAACATCACACACAGTCCTTTGTCCAGCCTTTTTCAGATTTTGCTCAACCCTCAATTCAGCCAAAAAAAATTACCGAAATCACAGAAAAACACACAAACTCATAGTAAAGTCCAGAAATGCTGAATTTAACATAAAAACTAAATGAAAAATCCCTTAAAAGTATGACTTGAATTACTATAAAAACTACCTAAAAACAATGTCAAAAAGCTATACAATACGCTCATCACAACAACCAACTTAAATTGTTGCTCTGTCCCAAGCACTGAAAAACTCAATATAGGATAAAAAGAAGATAATATCACATAAAATTCCAAAATATCAATAAAGTATATATAATTATAAAGAGAGCGGACTTGTAGCTTTGCTAGATCTGAACAGTTTTCATCTCTTTTTCCTTTAATTTAAATTTTTTTTTTTTGTCAGATGTGAAGTGAAGATAGTTATTGACTTTCCTAGTTAGCATTTATTCTAGCAAACACTACTTATGAGTCATGGCCGTGGCCCAAAGCAATCTGTCTTCCAGTACTACCACCGGATATCAAAATGCTCACGGACACATGACCTGGGAGACCTTTTAGATTGTGACTCTAGCTTGCTAGAGTCCCAGTTAGAGGTGTCCAGAGCTCTTAAGCACACTCTTTTTGCTGTTGGATCATGACTTTAACCACTCATCGTCAGAGCTTTTCACCATGGACCTTCATTGACACATAGCACATAGTTAGGGACCACTTGATTTAGCCCTTAGGTGGGTTTTGATTCCTTGGCCTCCATATCCATTGATGCTCAACATCGCTGCTTATTTAACCCTTGCCTTTTGGTTGACGGGCTATGCTCTTTCTGCTTGCTTTTCTTTTTCTTCTCTTTTTTTCTTTTTCGCCAATTCTTTTTTTTCGCAAGCTTCTGTTTGTCACTGCTTTTCTGCTTCAAGAATCAATTTTATTTAATTTATTTTTTTTTTTTTTTACTTGTTCATCATTCTTTCAAGAGCCAACCGACAGTTTTAACATTCATAAACAACAGATCAAAAATATGCCTGTTAATCATTCATCTCACGAAAACAAAAGTGTGTTGTCACCACATCAATATAATTAAACTAAATTCAAGGAGTTAAATAATCGAAAAGTCATATCTTCTATGTTTTTTGAATTAAAAACATTTTCATTAAGAGAAGCGTGAAGGATAATATTTTATCATAGCTTTAGACATGGTTACTACATACTAATACTATGAAATGAAACACAAACATAGATAAATCACACCATACGCAAAAACAAAAAATAAAGATACAAGGAATAATCACGCCTTAGTTCGGCGTTCTTCTTTGAAGGCAACCAAATTCCTTAAGCTCTTCTATGCCCTCCTTGCCTTGTTGCTTCCTCCCTCATTGCTTCTTTGGATTCCTTAATTCATGAGCCATATGGAGTGCTCATGTGTTCCACCTTTAATTGTTCCACACTTGGCTCAAAAATCTCTTAAGGAAGATGTTGATTGCTCCCAATAGTTGCTAGGAGCGAAAGTGCATCCCTTGAGTTATCTCAGGGATTTCTTGATGATGAGCTCCTCATGCATCTTTGAGAACCGTGAAGGATCTCTCTTGCTTGCTCCATCCTCTTCTAGTGATGGGCTTTATCCTTTCATGGATATCTTCACTCTATATACAACTCAGCCTGATGTAACACCTAGATGCGCAAATAATTGGTGAGGTAAAGCTAGCCTTAGCCATGGTGGAGGATTGCGGCTATTTTTAGAATTCATAGGAGACTGATCTGCTCTCCTCACTCATAGCATATCTGAGCCCCCTGTCTCAATCAGTCGTGGCTAAAATCAGATGCCGATCCAGAATCAATGTCTAGTAGAATGATAAGAACTCAACCATCCCTCTAGCCACAGGCTGAGTCCAGTCTCTCTATGAACTGGCTTCCTTTGGAGCATACCTTCCATTGAGGCTCTACCACACATATGCCTTAGACTCTGTCCACTTTTGATTAAAGTAACCACCCTCTAGTGATGAAGGGGCGTTCCATCTCTTGCTACATGGGCAAGTGTAAACGCTCAAACTCACATTTTCCAGGACTAAGAATTAAGTATTTCCCCCCGAACCATTGTGAGATAATTCTTGTGGACTCGGGTTCATACTTGATCATGTTCCTAGTGATCCATGCATTGGATAGAACTCTTGAACCCATAAGAACCGACTGCATGGGTTGTTAGAAGACTTCCCAACCTCTTTTCGGATTCTCAGTCATCTCCGATACTCATCTTCTGCTTGAAGATCTCGAGATTCACCTTCCTTTCTTTGCCACATACATCATAGAAGTGTCTATGGTAGGCTTGGAGATGAATATCTTTCCACTCTCCCATAGCTAGGTGAGAAAGCTTTTGTCTCCTTTTCCTTTTTCGCCAAAAAAAAATTATGGGCCATGATGGTATTGGAAAAAAAAACGATTGGCTTGACCACACAACTTAAAATATCTCGTCCTCTCGACAGCAATAAACCAAAAGAAGAAAGAGAAAAGAAGAAAAATAATGAGATAGGGAAGAAGAGGTCGTGTCAAGCTTGAAGAAGGGGTTGTGTGGTAAATAAAGTAGAATGTAGAAGGGAATATATAGGGGAGGGTTGCGCTAAGATGTATGTTTAGTATCGACCATTTAGGTGGGAAAGTGGGACAAAATAAGCGTTTGAATTTGGAAAGGTACGATGTGAGATGCGCTTGATATAGGAAAGTGGAGGATTGATGGATGAGAGTGATTGAGGATCGTAGGATAGGGATTGAAAGATTTGGGAATTGTACGATGGGAATACATCACAAAAAAAATTAGAGGAGGTAAGGGTGATATATGTAGTGGATCTGTTCCACAACTGACTAGGTTCAAGCAATTATCATCCCTCAAAAGGACATCAAACCCGAGCTAAAGCATCTTTGCAACAACTGTCTGGCTTAAACGCCCATATGCTCATTCTTGCTCGTTCAACACCATTAAAGCATGTCTCCTTAGCGTGAATCACCATCAGCTTGTTTGTACTGGCGAACTCAAGCCAAGCTTTTCTTCTACTAGCACATTCCTAGCGCTTCCACCATGTAATGTTGCTTGTTTCTGGCATCAGCGCGATCTTCTCGTTAACGCCGCAGAATGCTCGTTACTGCATCTGAACCCCGCCTGACTCTCTGCCCACCTGCCTGTGCTTCCTTCCAGGGTGACATTTTTCTATCTGCTCTCTTTTAGATCTCTAGTTTTAATTTTGTTGATTTTTTATCGTGACTCCTCATGATCAGGTACTAATAAAAACATAACAATAACAATAAAATAAAAATTAATAAATAAAAATTGGGTTGCCCTCCCAACAAGGCTCTTTAAATTCTATAGCTTGACACGTGGCTCTATGAGCCACAAGGTGATCAGTGTCAATGTGATATTCACCCAACACCAAACTTAGAGTTTGGATATGGCATTGAACACCAAACCTCTACGGTTTGGTTGTGCCTCAACAACACGAAAACTTAGATTACTGTAGCGCGCCTTCTTGCACTCTGAAACTGAGAAGCTCTTCATGCTTAACTCTCTTTGCAAAGACGGATGGCCTTGCAATTAAAACACAAATTTTGTATTTGTCCCATTCTTGAAGGACAAGTTTACCGTCTGTTGACATCTATACAGCTTCTGCTCGTGGCTAGAAGTCTCCAAGGATATGCATCACCCTCTTCCTTCCTAGTGCTAAATTAGAAATCAGCAGATGTAAAGGCCTTCAACTATTCACTAACAGTCCCTATCTACCTCTTCATAAGCCTGTCTACATCCATGACTTTCTGCCACTTGTAATGAGACAGAGCAAGGGGACATGTCTGTACCTCAATGATTCCCAGCTTCTCCATACAGAGAGTGCGCAAGAAGATTTATCCCTCGACCCAGATCACATCCATAACCTTCTCAGTTGTGACAACAGGCTCAATGTACGTACTAACTGGATTAATAACTATGCAAAGGAATTTGTTTCCTTTGAAGTAGATTTTCTAAACCAAGATATCTAGTTCACTAATGAGCAAGGGGAGATCACTTTCCCACATACCTCAGAACTAACCAAACAAATCTGCATTCAGTCTTCATGAATCTGCCTAATATTGTAGCAACTGCTTCAAGCAGTCCACATTTCACCTCCTCAGAGAAGAATAGTCTTCAGAGCTCATGAGATGGCAAAGGAGATATAATGGACTCTATGGCTCTCGTTGAGCCTCAGATTCCTGTTGATCCTTAATAGATGCAACAAGGATTCCAAACAAGCATATGCAATTAAGTTCAAACAGGAATGCATATGAATAGAGGAATAAAGTTGAAAAATCAAGCTACTTTTCAAAAGGATTAGTAACCAAGAACTTCAAGTTAGGATACGAAAGAACAGGTCGACTCGAACAGAATTCAAGACACACGACTGAATAGCCTCGAGAAATAGTTTCCAACATTCCCAAAATCTGCGATTCGCTTTATTCGAAACTTGTGTATCGCCTATGATAACCCATCAGTGCTCTCATGTACATAATTCACTAGTATTAAGCTGACCAAACTTAATATCAAGAATTATGCAATGTAAGACTAACAGGGTTAATCAATAAGCCGTCATGCGCATAAAGCTCTAATTCTCATCATTCGACAAGACCTATTACATGACAAAAGCTCAGAGTATGCAATTGAAGCATAGTCGGTCCATTCTTCAGGCTCTACAGGAAGGACTCCTCTGATACCATAATGTAACAGCCTAACTACCAAAGGTCATGCTTCCGGCTGCGCGACTCTGATGGCTCGGACATTACGACGACACTTATACTATTTAATACTAAAATATGAGCCTGTTTAAAACTTTTTACCGCAACACAGCTCCCAAAATACTTTTGCTATACAATGTACATCCATGCATACCATACAACTTACAAAAACTCATAAAGGATACATCCATATAGATACATATATTTATAAATAATATCACAAATAGTATCCAATACAATTCCTATCCCTCTTACAGAATATCTCAAAATAAAGGCGAGGGTACAATAAATAATGATCTAAAGCAATACAGAGCATCTCAACAACAAATAATTAAGCTCTTTGTGACTTCTGCACCCAAATCCTAAAAGGGGAAAAATGTAGGGGGTGAGAACATCATCCTCGAAAGGGTTCTCAGTAGAAGGTTTTTGGGAATTACTGTAATAGGATACGTGAAGATAAACCATTCTAGTGATTAATAACCATCTCATGCCTCTTTCAAAAACAACGGTTTACAATAAAAGAGAAATCTGAAATCCTTTTCCGAAGGAGGAACCATTCAATTCTCAAAAAACTCAAAAGTCTTTCAAAAAGGTTTAACCACGCTGAACCAAATTAGCATTTCATACTTTTCCAAAACCAAAAACACAAAACCGAAACCAATCATCGGTCCATCTCATTTCAACCATGGCCCTAGGCCCAAACAATCCAACCAWCAACCAATCACCACAATCCAATAGAGTTCCAGATGCAAACACAGGTAGGAAGTTCAAGCACAAACAAACAGTTATAGCAAGTAGAACAATTAGTAGTTAATCACAAATAGTCACAAAGGCAAACCAAGTACAATATGCACACCCAAGTACAATATGCACACCCAATACATAAAACATAGTTTTCGAAAAGCGCCCCTACCTCAATGCAAAACCACAGCCCAAATGCGGCACTGGAACCTCCGCTCTTAAACCGAAATCACCAACAACCGCAACCTCAGCTCCAAGCCACTTTCGCGGTAACCAGAACAATACTAATCGCGACATACAATAACCAAAACTCAATCTCATAGCAATTAATGTCACAAAACATCAGCGTATGATAATAAAGTAGCAATTAAAGGACTCTTCCAAATAAAACGCTTACCGTACTCGAGGGAACCAAGTAGCGGCTGCACCAATGGCAGTTCCGGCAATACCAACATCACAGCCGGTGACCAGAACGATGGCAACTTGCGGTAAACTCCTGACACAACCAGCCTTAGCAACAACTCTCATGGCCCATGGAGAAATTAACGGATGAAGAAGCTGAAGCAGAGTTAGAGCTTACCATCATAGAAGACTCACCGGCTGTTTCCGGCAGCGAGGTTTTTCGACGGCCAGAACCTTAGCAATAGCATTAACCAAAACAGAGTAGGATTGGGATGAGCGGCAAAGCCTTGGAACAGTCTCGGCTAGCTCCATTAACGGCGACCAGAACCCTTTCTGACGGTAGCGCTCAAGAAGTCCGGCGATGATGACGGCGACACAGGCAGTGGCAGCGACGCGATGCTCCTGGCAGTGCCCATCTCCCTCGCGTGTCTCTGCTCCGGCGATGGCTGAACGGCGACGACATGGGCTCCACGGCGAGGAGCGGCTGCGGCCACACAAGTCTCGCAAAGACAGCGGCAGATGCAAGGCTACATTGTGGTGGCGACTGCACGAGTTCCTCTTCTCGGTGGTGGCGCTGACTCGCGTTCGTTCTCTCTCCCTCTGCTGGCCCTCGACAGCGGCGATTCCATAGAAGACGACGAGCAAGGATGGTAGCGGTTCCTCGCGATGGTTACCCTCCTTTGTTCAGCGGCGGTATCGGCGGGAATGCTTGATGGAAGGAAGAACGGGTGGCGGCTCTGCACAGCACGGTGGTGGCGAGCTCCCTCCTCCTCTCCTCTGCTACAACTCAGTCCCCCTTTTCCCTCTCTGCTTTATTCTCCTGGCTCGATCCCCCCTTTTCTTTCTATTTCCATTTCTGAGCTCCTTTCCCATTCTCTGTGTGTGTGACCATTGGGGTGAGAGGGGCAGCAACTGCTACTGCTGTAACATTAGGGACTTGGGTGTGGGTGAAATGGGTCAGATTAGGATTTTTAGTGTTAGGGTTTCATTTTTGAAAATTAGGGTTCGGGGCATTTTAGTAATTTTACTTAAAAATAGGGATAATATAGTTATTAGAAATAAATTCTAATCCAACAATAATAATGTATAAAAAATACTATTTGCTCATCAATTTTACAAATTATTTTCAATAAAATGTCCCAACCAAATAATTAGAAAAAATATACTTAATTTGTTCATTTTCCAAAATAGCAATATCAATATTCTAAAATATTAATTATTTAGTCCAAAATCATATAAAAATCCTTTTTATTTCACAACTACCAACTATATGATTTAAATATAGAAAATAATCCAATAATTGTAAAATTGGAAAATAATCATAACTTATCTCAAATTCAATAAATCAAAACTTGCCTCAATTATCTTTAATAAAATAATTTCTGAAATCAAGGCTATAAATAGCTATATGATTTAAGACTTGATCATAAAAAGACTTTTCAAAGATTCTTGGTCTTACAACAAGGCTTTAATAATGGTGGAAGAAACAGGTTTAGCAATAGCAAGCCTTTTCCATCATCCTCTCAGCAACAGACAGAGAATTCTGAGCAGAGCCCCTCTAGCTTAGCAAACATAGTCTTTGATCTATCTAAGGCCACTCTAAGTTTCATGAATGAAACAAGGTCTTTCATTAGAAATTTGGAGGTACAAGTGGGCCAGCTGAGTAAAAGAGTCACTGAAACTCCTCCTAGTGCTCTCCCAAGCAATACAGAAGAGAATCCAAAAAGAGAGTGCAAGGCCATAACCTTACTTGGTGTGGCCAAACCTAGAGAGGAGGAGGAGGACATGAATCCCAGTGAGGAAGACCTCATGGGACATCCTCTGGACAAAAGGAGTTCCCATTTGAGGAACCTAAGGAATCAGAGGCTCATCTAGAGACCATAGAGATTCCATTGAACTTACTTCTGCCATTCGTGAGCTCTGATGAGTATTCTTCCTCTGAAGAGGATGAGTATGTCACTGAAGAGCAAGTTGCTAAGTACCTTGGAGCAATCATGAAGCTGAATGCCAAGTTATTTGGTAATGAGACTTGGGTGGATGAACCCCTCTTGCTCACCAATGAACTGAATAACTTGATTAGGCAGACATTACCTCAAAAGAAAGAGGATCTCGGAAGGTTCTTATTACCCTATACCATAGGTACCATGACCTTTGAGAAGGCTCTGTGTGACCTGGGGTCAGGCATAAACCTCATGCCACTCTCTGTAATGGAGAAACTGGGAATCTTTGAGATTCAAGCTGCAAGAATCTCACTAGAGATGGCAGACAAATCAATGAAACAAGCTTATGGACTAGTAGAGGACTTGCTAGTGAAGGTTGAAGGCCTTTACATCCTTGCTGATTTCATAATCCTAGAAACTGGGAAAGATGAGGATGAATCCATCATCCTTGGCAGACCTCTCCTAGCCACAGCAAAAGTTGTGATTGATGTTGACAGAGGAGAGTTGATCCTTCAATTGAATGAGAACTACCTTGCATTCAAGACTCAAGGTTCTCCTTCTATACACATGGAGAGGAAGCATGAAAAGCTTCTCTCAATTCAGAGTCAAACAAAGCCCCCACATTCAAACTCTAAGTTTGGTGTTAGGAGGCCACAACCAAACTCTAAGTTTGGTGTTGAGAGGCCACAACCAAACTCTAAGTTTAGTGTTAAGAGGCCCCAACCATGCTTTGAATATCTGTGAGGCTCCATGAGAGCCCACTGTCAAGCTATTGACATTAAAGAAGCGCTTGTTGGGAGGCAATCCAATTTTTATTTATCTGTGTTATTTCATGTTTTCTTTAGATTGATGATTATGTGGAGTCACAAAAACAACTGCAAAAATCAAAACGAATTCAAAAATAGCATTAAAAGTAGCACACCCTGGAGGAAGAACTTACTGGCATTTAAACGCCAGTAAGAGTAGCAGAATGGGCGTTTGGCACCATTCTGGGTGTTTAACGCCAGAAATAGGCACCAGACTGGCGTTTAACGCCAGAAAAGGGCACAAAGCTGGCATTAAACGCCAGAAACAAGCAACAGCTTGGCGTTAAACGCCAGGAAAGGTATAAAAGCTGGCGTTTAACGCCAGAAACAGGCAGCAGTCTGGCGTTAAACACCAGGATTGCACATTAAGGGCATTTTGCACGCCTAAAAGGAGCAGGGATGAGAAATCCTTGACCCTTCAGGATCTGTGGACCCCGCAGGATCCCCACCTACCCCACCTCTCTCTCTCTCTCTCTCTCTCTCTCTCTCTCCCTCACACATCTCTATAACACTCTACCCAAAACACCACTCATATATCAAATCCTATCTTCTTCCCTATATTCTCTTCATCAATCACCTCCATCCCTCTTCCCCAAAAACCCCACCTACCTCACTTTTCTAATCCAAACACTTTTCCCTTCCAAACCCACCCAATTCCATTCGGCCACTCTCCCTCTCCTTCCCTATAAATACCCCTCTTCACTCCTTCATTTTCACATATCACAACCACTCTCCTACCCCTTTGGCCGAACCTATCTCTCCCTTCATCTCCTCTATTTTCTTCTTCTTCCCCTCTTTTCTTTTTTCTTTTGCTCGAGGACGAGCAAACCTTTTAAGTTTGGTGTGGTAAAAGCATTGCTTTTTATTTTTCCATAGCCATTTATGGCACCTAAGGCCAGAGAAATCTCTAGAAAGAGGAAATGGAAGGCAATTGCTTCCAACTCCGAGTCATGGGAGATGGAGAGATTCATCTCAAAAGCCCATCACTAGAAAGAGGATAGAGCAAACAAGAGACCCCACTCATGGACCTCAACAAGAGTATGAGGAATTCCCTCATCAAGAAATCCCTGAGATGCCTCAACGGATACATTTTCCTCCACACAACTATTAAGAGCAACTAAGGATAGGAGCACCAAAAGCACTAAGGATAGAGCAACAAAGGCAAGGAAGAGACATTGAGGAGCTCAAGCACTCCACAAGATCTTCAAGAAGAAGAACTAGCCGCCATCACTAATGTGGACCCGTTCTTTAATCTCCTTGTTCTTATTTTTCTATTTTTCGATTTTTATGCTTGATGTTTTGACTATGTTTATGTCTTCATTACATGATCATTAGTGTCTAGTGTCTATGTCTTGAAGCTATGAATAATTCCATGAATCCTTCACCTCTCTTAAATGAAAAATGTGCTTAATTACAAAAGAACAAGAAGTACTTGGATTTCAAATTTTATCTTAAAATTAGTTTAATTATTTTGATGTGGTGGCAATACTTTTTGTTTTCTGAATAAATGCTTGAATAGTTCATATTTTTTATAGTGAAGTTTATGAATGTTAAAATTGTTGGCTCTTGAAAGAATGATGAACAAAGGAGAAATGTTATTGATAATCTAAAAAATCATAAAATTGATTCTTGAAGCAAGAAAAAACAGTGAATGACAAGGTTTGCGAAAAAAAAGAGAGAAAAAAGCGAAAATGAAAAAAGAAAGAAAAAGAAAAAGCATGCAGAAAAAGCCAATAGCTCTTTAAACCAAAAGGTAAGAGCAAAAAGCCAATATCCCTTTAAACTAAAAGGCAAGGGTAAAAAGGATCCAAGACTTCAAGCTGTCCCTAACCATGTGCTTGTGTCATGAAGGTCCAAGTGAAAGGCTTGAGACTGAGTGGTTAAAGTCGTGATCCAAAGTAAAAAGAGTGTGCTTAAGAACTCTGGACACCTCTAACTGGGGACTTTAGCAAAGCTGAGTCACAATCTGAAAAGGTTCACCCAGTTATGTGT
>QBTX01003238.1:0-11031 GCA_003063285.2 Arachis monticola | reverse complement strand
TCATCAAATGTTCATCAAATTTTCATCAAATTTTCAACAAGAATCACTCATATTAAATCATCAATTTTTAACACAAAAACGATATCATAATTACACACTCAAACACAATCAATCAAGATTAAATATTCGTCAAAACCCTACCTGGTTTGCTGCTCCTAATTCGGTTATGTCCTTAGGTGGTCCTTAAGCACTTTTTTCCTCCTAAAATCACATCAAGAACAACTTTAAATCCAAAAATCCTCAAACTAACCAAATCTTACTCAGCATGTTATACAAAGGAATTTTCTCACCTTAAACTGCTGTAAAATTAACATTCTTGGCCCTCAAGTCAAGTTAAGCATGATTCCTAAGGAAGAACATCAAGAAAACACATGTTTAAGCATGTTTCCTTGAAACCGAAGCAAACGGAGAGATGGTGCAGCCAACTCACCTTGATTCCAGCCTTGATAATTCATATGATCATGTAGAGAAGAAGAGAGGATCATTTTTGTCGATTTGAAATTTTTTATTTAAGTTTAGTTCAGCAGAAATCAAGCTTTAAGACTAAGTGTTCATGAAAGTTCTTCTCATTTCTCTCTTGTTATTTTCGGCCAAAATGAAGAAATGAAGACAGCCTTGGAGGTCTTGGGGTGTAAGGTGAGTTGTGATTGGTGGCTTGGAGGTGGATTAAAATAATATTAAAAATATCTCTGGTGTATGACTACTAAAACTAAGTGTGTCGGAACACTTGTAAAAAACATTCTCTAAAATTATTTTTTGAGCCACTATCATAAATGACACTAGCAAGATATTTAATATGAGAATAGAACATGTATGATGAGCTAGCTTAGAATTGCTAAAGTCATCAGGAGTGCTGGTGCTAAGCTGCAATAGTAAATGTGTAACCCGGTTAAACCGATTTCCTGTTTTTAACTTAAAACAGACCAGGTAACCTTATAATGTAATTCAGGCATCTTCTAATACTAATGTAATGATAATATTATACTTTTTTATATCTCTTCTCTCATGAATCGAATCCGGTTCGTCAAACTGAGACTACTTTTACGAAAACAAGAATCAACAAACTCCTAACCGATACGGTTCAAAACTAGGTTCTTCGTGATTGCATTATCGAGCTTGCCCCAAAAGAGTTTCTAGCTTAAAGAATGACATAATGACAATGAATATTAAGATGCTTGATGATACATCAGAGGTGTTCCCTTTACTGATATTGCGGAGAAATCCGCACCTTCAGAAAAGATCTCACGTACTCGAAAATCGGGGTTGTTACAGTTTACACTCTAGTCGCTTAGTATTTAGGGCTTAATCACTCAATCCTCCTTTAATCATGATTCTCAAAGATTTGCAAGTCGTCTAACAATCAACTAACATCTGATGCATGAATGCAAATATCATGAGGACTTTTGCGAGTTGTAATGGGGCTTAGGTAAGGGTTAGAATTAATATGGTTAAGTGGGCTAATAGATTGGATCTTTATTAGCTCAAGTATCCCACGTAATCCTATATCATCCTATATACATAACAAAACAACCTAGCTACCCATTTATCTCTTTTTCTCACATTCACTCATGCATCCTTCTTTCCAATTCAACTACATATGCATCCCTTATTTACATTCTTATTATCATTTCTCTTTTTTTTCTTTTTTTCTTTCTTTTTTTATAAACAAAGTATGTACATCAAAATATATATTTTTTATCATAAAAAAGAGATGCATATGTTTTTAAATGATGAAGCATTGAGTGTTTACCCATTTTCCAAATATTTTCAATGAACACTGACGTTAGGATTTTGCTAGTAAAATAATTTCATAAAAATAGTCGCGTTGTAGATATAGATTCTAACCAACAAAAATCCCTTCATACAAATGTTTTGGGTTGTCACAAGTAACAAACCCTTTTAAAATTGATAACCGAGTATTAAACCTCGGGTCATTTTCTCAAGGAATTGCAGGGAGGTATGTTCTTATTATTGGTTATGGAGATTGTAAATTGGGGTTTTGGGAAATGAGAAATAAATATGGCAAATAATTAATGACAATTAAAATAAATAAATACTGTAAAGCAAATGGCAAGGTATGAGAGATGGAAGTCCAACTTAGTTACTCTTATCAATAATAATGAAAGTTGAAGTCTTAATTCCACTTAGTGACCTTTGCTATAAGCAAAGGAAAGTCAAATGACTAATTAATTTGACCTTCGAATCCTATTTATTTCCTAAGAAAAGGTGTGGATTATTGAAATTCAGTTCAATTAGCAAAGATAACAGTTATCAATTATGTTAAGCTAAGATAACTCCTGAAGTTAATGATTTCTAAACCAAGACCAAAAAAGGGAAAAGTAAATTAATTCTACCGGAATGAAATGTCTTCAGATTGGGAATAATCAATGCATCAATAAAAGAAGGTATAATTATAATCAATATAAAATACCTCAAATAACATTAAGTAAGAAATCATCATGAATGTGGCATAAGCCAAATAGGCAACATAACTAATATAAGCATTAAAGTATCTGAGAATAAGAGATAAATATAAAGTAAAAGAACATTGAAACCTGAATGAGCGGATAATTTATACGTTTTTGGCAATTGTTTTTTAAGTAGTTTTTAGTAAGTTCAAGCTACTTTTAGGGATGTTTTCATTAGCTTTTATGTTAAAATTCAAAACATTTCTGGACTTTACTATGAGTTTGTATGTTTTTTCTTGATTTCAGGTAATATTCTGGCATAAATTGAGGACTTGAGCAAAATTCTGAAAAAGGCTGGCAAAAGGACTGCTGATGCTGTTGAATCTGACCTTCCTGCACTAAAAAATAGATTTTCTGGAGCTAAAGAACTCAAATGGCGCGATCTTAAACGGGTTGGAAAGTAGACATCCAGATCTTTCCAGCAATATAATAATAGTCATACTTTAATCGGGAATTGATGACGTAAAAGTGGCGCTCAATGCCAAGTACATGCTTGCCTGTCTGGAGTTAAACGCCAGAAACACGTCACGACCCGGAAGTTGAACGCCCAAAACACGTTACAACTTGAGTTCAACTCCAGAAAAGCCTCAGCTCGTAGATAGATCAAGCTCAGCCCAAATACACACGGCAAGTGGGCCCCGGAAGTGGATTTATGCATCAATTACTTACTCATGTAAACCCTAGTAGCTAGTTTAGTATAAAATAAGACTTTTACTACTGTATTAGACGTCTTTTGACCATTCGGTCTTTTGATCACCTCATGGGGGCTGGCCATTCGGCCATGCCTGAACCTTCACTTATGTATTTTCAACAGGTAGTGGAGTTCTACACACCATAGATTAAGGGTGTGGAGCTCTTGCTGTACCTCAAGTTTCAATACAATTACTATTATTTTCTATTCAATTCTCTTCTTTATTCTTATTCCAAGATATACGTTGCACTTCAACTTTGATGAATGTGATGATCCGTGACACTCATCATCATTCTCACCTATGAACGCGCGTGACGACAACCACTTCCGTTCTACTCTAGGCCGGGCGCATATCTCTTAGATTCCCCAACAGAATCCTTCGTGGTATAAGCTAGATAGATGGGAGCATTCATGAGAATCCAGAAAGTCTAACCTTGTCTGTGGTATTTCGAGTAGGATTCCGGAATTGAAATGACTGTGACAAGTTTCAAACTCCTGAAGGCTGGGCGTTAGTGACAGACGCAAAAGAATCAATGGATTCTATTCCAACCTGATTGAGAACCGACAGATGATTAGCCATCCTGTGACAGAGCATTTGGACCATTTTCATTGAGAGGATGGATGTAGCCATTGTCAAGGGTGATGCCTCCAGACGATTAGCCATGCAGTGACAGCGCATAGGACCATTTTCCGAGAAGAGTGAAAAGTAGCCATTGACGACGGTTGATGCCCTACATACAGCTTGCCATGGAAAGGAGTAGGAAGGATTGGATGAATTAATAAGAAAGTAGTGATTCGAGAGGAGCAAAGCATCTCCATACGCCTATCTGAAATTCCCACTATTGATTTACATAAGTATTTCTATCCTATTTTATTTTCTTTTATTATTAATTTTCGAAATCCATAATCATTTAATCTCTAATGCCTGACTGAGATTTACAAGGTGACCATAGCTTGCTTCATACCAACAATCTCTGTGGGATCGACCCTTACTCACGTAAGGTATTACTTGGATGACCCAGTACACTTCTGGTTAAGTTTAAACGTAGTTGTGATACACATATGCAAAGAAGCCATTAAATAAATCTCTTGCAAATACAAAGAGGGCAATCACAATTTCGTCCACCAGAACCTAGGATCGAGAGTCACTCCTAAAAACTAAGAGAGAAGTCTTAAATCCTAATCCTAAAGAGAGTGGAGAGAACCTCTCTCCATCTAAACCTAAATCATGGAAAGTGACTAAAAATTCCACACTTTCTAAATGGATGATTCCCACACTTCATAACCTCTGGTCCTATGCCTTCTGAACTTGGATTTGGGCCAAAAAGGGCTTCAGAAATCCGCTATGAGCATTTTCTGTAATTTCTGGTGCGTGGCCTGTGTCACGCTCCGCGTGGGTCACGCGGTCGCGTTAACTGAGTTCCTTCATTTCATGCGGTCGCGTCAGTCATAGCGGCCGCGTCATGCCTTTCTTGCGCTAGCTATGCGGCCACGTCGCAACGTCGCGTCACACGCGGCGTCGCTGCTTTTTCGCTCTTGGCACGCGGTTGTGTCGTCTATGCGGCTGTGTCGCTGCCAGTTTCTTCGAAACTCCGTTTTGTGCTTTCCTTTCATTTTTGTATGTTTCCTTTCCAATCCTTTAAGTCATTCCTACCTTAGAGGATTTGAAACTACTCAACACACTAATCACGACATCAAATGGGAAATAAAGTTAATTAAAATAATATTTTTAAAGCATAGGAAACATGTTTTTCACATACATCACATAATAAGAAGGGAAGGTAAACCATACAATTAATGTGAATAAGTGGGTGAAGGATTGATAAATCACTCAAACTAAGCACAAAATATATCACAAAATATGGGTTTATCAACTTCCCCACACCTAAACAATAGCATGTCCTCATGCTATATCCAAGGTAAAAAGTAGGTTTTGAAGTGGTTAGAATGCCATGCAATGCAACTCTAATCTAAATGCAACTAACTAAATTCATAATGCAATTCTAATTTTATTCACTCATATATAAAGCTTACAATGTAGTTAAATTAATTTACATTCATCAAGAAATCAAATATATATATTATATAATATATATATATATATATATATATATATATATATATATATATATATATATATATATATATAACCAACCTTAGATAATGTTTAAAACACTTTTACACTTGAGATGGAGAAAAAATATTTTATAAAATTGCAAGACAATTAACAATTAAGCATAGATATATGTTGATGAGTTTTGAACCCTCACTGGATTTTTGTGTTTACTCTCTAATCACTCAGTGTTTATTGAGTTAATCACTCTATTCTTCTTTTTATCCTTACTTTCTATAACTTTGTTCTTCATCTTAACCATTAACAATTATAGAATATAGACATACCAAAATTCATGAGGTCTTTAGTTAAGGTTATAATGGGGCCAAGGTAAAGGTAAGGGTATATGTATAGGGCTAAGTGAGCTAATAAGTGAATCCTTAATTAGTTTAAGATCTCACCTAACATACATATTCTTGTAAAGCAAAGCTTCTTTACCTATTTTCTTATATGTTCCCACTTTTGATGTTAAATGCTCATGTTTCAATGTTTATTTTTCCCATGTGCATTGCTTTATTTCAAATTGGGGAATTCTTTTGTGTCCCTTTATTCAACTATTGAAAATAATATATATATATATATATTTTAATGCACATGGAAGCTCAATTATTTTGATTTCACATGAGCATGCTTCCCAAAATTCTTATTTGAGTTATTTTATTTTTTTCAACTTTTCTACCTTTGTTTTTTATCTTTTAATAGGTTTTCCCTACACTTAAAACATTACACAATTTCTATCTTAAGCTAACCAAGGATTCAACTTGGGATTTTTATTTTGTTTTTCTGCTTAAGGCTAGTAATGTGGCTTTAGATAAAAAGGGATTTAAAGGCTCAAGGGGCTAACAAGGGTTGTGTAAAAGCGTATGCTAATTTTGGGATAAGTGTGTTAGAATCAAACAATGGCCTCAATCACACTCTTGGTATGTATTTCTATTCTATATTTGAAACATATTAGATATTAAACAAAGTAAAGAACCCATGAATACAAAAGAAGGTGGGGAACACACAGGAATAGAAATTATGGTTTGAATGTTCAACCATTACAATTTAAGCTTCAAAACTCACAGGCTGGTGTTCTCTAGCTCAAAAATTCATTATTCATTATGTATGTTCATGGAGGTTTGGTTAAAAATTCCCATTATTTCTCAATGTAAATATAATTGGATGCTAAAGTTTAGTGTTTCCTCCTTGATAAATGTTGTTAATTAACTACATGATGTAATACTATATATACAAAGTGTGGATTGTTTTGATCTTGTTTAAATTTGACCCGAGGTTTAATACTCGGTTATCAATTTTAAAGGGGTTTGTTACTTGTGACAACCAAAACATTTGTATGAAGGGATTTTTGTTGGTTTAGAATCTATATCTACAACGCGACTATTTTTATGAAATTATTTACTAGCAAAAATCCTAACGTCAGTGTTCATTGAAAATATTTGGAAAATGGGTAAACACTCATGCATTCATCATTTAAAACATATGCATCTCTTTTTTATGATAAAAAATATATATTTTGATGTACATACTTTGTTTATAAAAAAAAGAAAGAAAAAAAAGAAAAAAAAAAGAGAAATGATAATAAGAATGTAAATAAGGGATGCATATGTAGTTGAATTGGAAAGAAGGATGCATGAGTGAATGTGAGAAAAAGAGATAAATGGGTAGCTAGGTTGTTTTGTTATGTATATAGGATGATATAGGATTACGTGGGATACTTGAGCTAATCAAAGATCCAATCTATTAGCCCACTTAACCATATTAATTCTACCCTTACCTAAGCCCCATTACAACTCGCAAAAGTCCTCATGATATTTGCATTCATGCATCAGATGTTAGTTGATTGTTAGACGACTTGCAAATCTTTGAGAATCATGATTAAAGGAGGATTGAGTGATTAAGCCCTAAATACTAAGCGACTAGAGTGTAAACTGTAACAACCCCGATTTTCGAGTACGTGAGATCTTTTCTGAAGGTGCGGATTTCTCCGCAATATCAGTAAAGGGAACACCTCTGATGTATCATCAAGCATCTTAATATTCATTGTCATTATGTCATCTTTAAGCTAGAAACTCTTTTGGGGCAAGCTCGATAATGCAATCACGAAGAACCTAGTTTTGAACCGTATCGGTTAGGAGTTTTGATTCTTGTTTTCGTAAATAGTCTCTGTTTGACGAACCGGATTCGATTCATGAGAGAAGAGATATAAAAGTATAATATTATCATTACATTAGTATTAGAAGATGCCTGAATAACATTATAAGGTTACCTGGTCTGTTTTAGTTAAAAACAGGAAATCGGTTTAACCGGGTTCACAGTTTACTATTGCAGCTTAGCACCAGCACTCCCTGATGACTTTAGCAATTCTAAGGCCTCATCATACATGTTCTATTCTCATATTAAATATCTTGCTAGTGTCATTTATGATAGTGGCTCAAAAAATAATTTTTAGAGATGTTTTTACAAGTGTTCCGACACACTTAGTTTTAGTAGTCATACACCAGAGATATTTTAATATTATTTTAAYCCACCTCCAAGCCAACCAATCACAACTCACCTTACACCCCCAAGACCTCCAAGGCTGTCTCATTTCTTCATTTTGGCCGAAAATAACAAGAGAGAAATGAGAGAAACTTTCATGAACACTTAGTCTTCAAAGCTTGATTTCTGCTGAACTAAAACTTAAATAAAAATTCCAAACCGAGCAAAATGATCCTCTCTTCTTTCTCTACATGATCATATGAATTATCAAGGCTGGAATCAAGGTGAGTTGGCTGCACCATCTCCCGTTTGCTTCGGTTTCAAGGAAACATGCTTAAACATGTGTTTTCTTGATGTTCTTCCTTAGGAATCATGCTTAACTTGACTTGTGGGCCAAGAAATGTTAATTTACAGCAAGTTTAAGGTGAGAAATTCCTTTATAACATGCTGAGTAAGATTTGGTTAGTTGAGGATTTTTGGATTTAAAGTTGTTCTTGATGTGATTTAGGAGGAAAAAGTGCTTAAGGACCACCTAAGGACATAACCGAATTAGGAGCAGCAGAACCAGGTAGGGTTTGACGAATTTAATCTTGATTGATTGTGTTTGAGTGTGTAATTATGATATGGTTTTGCTGTGCTTAAAATTGATGATTTATATGAGTGATTCTTGTTGAAAATTTGATGAAAATTTGATGAAATTTGATGAAATTCAAGCTATGAATTTGTATTCTTGGGTGCAGCTGATGATTGGATTTTTGACGATCTAGAATTTTACTAATGAAGCCTCATTGCAAGTATAGTTTCTAGACTAACATTAATCCTTTCATATAAAAATTTGTTTCTCACAAGTACAAACCCCTAAAATCTATAAACCGAAGTATTTAAACCTCGGGTCGTTCTCCCTATGAATTACAATAAAGTGTCTTCTTATTGGTTATGAGTTATGTTTGGGGTTTTTGATAAGAGACATGAAAGATAAATGGCAAGGAAAATAAACTAAAAACTAAAAAGGTCTTAGCAAGGTTTGGTGGTCAAGGATCTCTATCCTAATCACTAACCACAACATGAGAATTGGCAAGGATTAATCTCACTAAATCATCCTCTAACTAATAGTAAAGGAAAGTCAAATGAGCTATATCAATCCTAGTCCATAAGTCCTAGCTTTCCACTAATTCAATTAGTGAGAACTAGAGTTAATGGCTCCCAATCATCAATCACTTGGACATTAGTAACTCAAGAGTTCTAAAGTTACCTTTCCAAGCCAAGAGCATAAAATTCTAATCTAAATTCCAACTAAGCATTTTATCAAACACTTGGATGGCATAAAAGAAAGGCATAGTAAAATTGCAAGGAAATTAAATCTACACTACTCAATTGCAAGGAATTAAACAACAACAATAATTAAAGAAAACAAGATCTACATAAATTACCTTGGATTGCATTAAAGGGAAATGGAAGAACAAAAATGCATCAATCATAAAACCTAGATCTAAACTAGAGAGAAGAGATGTAGAAGAAGAAGAATTACAAAAGAAAAAGTAAATCAAAGCATGAATTAAACCTAGATCTAAGAACTAAACCTAATCCTAATTCTAGAGAGAAGAGAGCCTTCTCTCTCTAGAAACTAACTCTAAACTAATCCTAATGAGTGTGAATGATGGAATCCCCATTTGCTCTTCAATCCTTAGCTTTAAATAGCAGTTTAGGCGCCAAAGTTGGTTGGGATTGGGCCCCACAACCCTTGAGAATTCATTGGGTGCGAATTCACTTAAAAATCAAGTATCAGCACCGATGTGTACGCGTACAGTGCGCGTGCGCGTCCCTTGAGTTTTTGCAATCCATGCGTCCGCGTTCAGTGCGCATGCGCGTGGATAGGTGCATCCAAATCTTTGGCTTTTTTCATGTGTTCTCCATTTTTCATGCTTTTCTCTTCACTCCCTTTGATCCATTCCTAGCTTTTTCAACCTGAAATCACTAGTAAACATATCAAGGCATCTTATGGAATCAAAGGTGAATAAAATTTAGCTATTTTAAGACCTAAAAAGCATGTTTTCACTCTTAAGCACAATTAAAGGAGAAGTTATAAAACCATGCTATTTCATTGGATAAATGTGGGTAAAAGGTTATAAAATCTTCTAAATCAAGCAAAAGATAAACCCTACAAATGGGGTTTATCAGTAGCTGGAAATCGAAACCCTAGAGTCTAAATTGGGGTTCAATTTGTGTTAAAATCATATGGAAAATATGGGTGGGTTTTAGTGGCTAGGAATTTATTATGAATTATGGTAAAAATCGGTTGCTGAAAAGATTGAAAAATGGGTAAAAATAGAGAAAGAATATGAAGAATTTATTTCTAACTTTACTATGAGTTTGTGTGTTTTTCTGTGATTTTAGGTATTTTCTGGCTGAAATTGAGGGACTTGAGCAAAAATCTGATTCAGAGACTAAAAAGGACTGCGATGCTGTTGGATTCTGACCTCCTGCACTCGAAGTGGATTTTCTGGAGCTACAGAAGCCCAATTGGCACGCTCTCAACGGCGTTGGAAAGTAGACATCCTGTGCTTTCAGAAATATATTCCGCACACCCCAATCACCCGACGCTGTTTTATGGGCCGCACACACGACCAGTAAATAAACCAACACAAAAGAAAAAGAAAGTAGTCGCATACTTATACACACAGAGATATGATGGCCCCAAAAAACGTGCCGTTCACAAGTCAAACAACCCTCCAGCACAAATTACCAAACCAGCGAAAATCACACTCAAACACACTGAGCAGGATAAACGTGAGACCGACAGAAATCGGGAGTTAAACGCCACAAAATGGCTGCAACCTGGCGTTTAAACTCCAACGAAAGGTAGATCTACCTACACAGAAAAATGCTTCAACAGATTAGCTACAAAGCCACAAAGCACCACACCCAAGTGGAAGCCCGGAAGATAGAATTTTCTAGTTGTTTTTTTTTTTAATTTTTCATATTTGCATGTTTTAATACTTTGCAACTGCTAGTAGGGTAGACCTTTTCATTAAATATGAATAAATTAGGATATTCCGGTAGTTATTCTAGATTCTTGATGCAAACTATCTTCAGGCGCTCACTCAGAGAGAGGCTGGGCGCCATTCGGCCCACGCCTACGCAACCGACAATCAAAGATTCTTATAGTCATTTGAAATCTAAAGCAACCTTAAACCCCCCCCAAAAAAAAAAACCCCAACCCGGCTCCTAATAAAAAAAAATAAAAAAAAAAAAAAAAAAAAAAAAAAGTGATGGAAGCT
>QBTX01003237.1:0-11032 GCA_003063285.2 Arachis monticola | reverse complement strand
TTATCTTCCTTATTGGAAGTCTAACTTATTACGCCACAATCTAGATGTCATGCACATTGAAAAGAATGTTTGCGACAATGTGTTATACACTTTGCTCAATGAGACTGGAAGGTCAAAGGATAATCTCAAAGCTCGTAAGGATCTCAAAGAAATGGGTATAAGGAAAGATTTATGGCCAGATGAAAATGGGAGATATCATCCATCTTTGTTCACAATGTCAAATTCCATGAAAGATGTATTCTTGCGCACTATAAAGAATATTAGAGTACCAAATGGTCTCTCGAGTAATATTTCACGGTGTGTTGATCTGAAGCAAAGAAAGCTTTCTGGATTGAAGAGCCATGATTGCCACGTCCTTATGCAGCAACTATTACCCATTGCCATACGTAATGTGCTACCAGATAAAGTTACTGCAGTGCTAATAGAGTTGTCTTCATTCTTTCAACAATTGTGCTCTAAAAGCTTAAGTCTTACAGAACTTGAGAAGCTCCAACCTCGAATAATCCTTACCCTTTGTCATTTAGAAATGTTATTCCCTCATTCTTTCTTTACAATTATGGTTCATTTAACCTGTCATCTAGTTGATGAAGCAAAACTTGGAGGACCAGTACACTATAGGTAGATGTATCCTATTGAGAGGTAAATACCTCTTTTCAATCATTGTTCATTTAACCTGTCACTTAGTTATATCTTAATTACTAAAGCCAATTATACAAACTAGGTATTTAGGACATTTGAAGTCCTATGTACGAAACAAAGCTAAATCAGAAGGTTCTATAGCTYAAGGATATGTGGCTGAAGAAGCTCTTACATTTTGCTCTCGATACTTAGAAGGGATTGAGACAAGATTTAATAGGCCACCACGTGTTGATGATCGTCCAGATGGTAATTACAACAAACATGTTGATTCGCTTTTTTCACAAATGGGTAACTCTAAGGGAGCTTTCACAGTATTTGAGTTGTCACCTTTGGAAAAAAAAACAAGCACATCGCTATGTGGTTCTAAATTGTCCATATGTCAAACCGTTCATTGAGTAAGTACTTAAGGATTTGCGTACATGTTTTTTATTTACTTGAAAATAGTTGTTTACTTAGAGTTAAACTTTCATACTTGACAGTGACTTCAAAGATTTTGTACGAAGACGATCTAAGGGTAGAAGGCCATCAAATGTAGAGATAGAAAAAAGAGTCAATAAAGATTTTGTTACTTGGTTTCCTACGCAGGTAAATAGAAAAGTGATCATTTTTTGCTAATATTGAGCAGTATTTGTGGATATAATAACTAATATGTTGTTCTATCATAATAGCTTATGAACCCAGAGAAAATAAAATTTTTAGAATGATTAAGTAGATAAATTTTCAAGGAAAAAAAAAGAAAAGAACAACACACACACACACACACACACATATATATTATAATATATATATATAATATATATATTTTTCTTATATCTTAGTTTATTTTTTTTAATGAAAGAACTTTTTTGTAACTTAAAAATAAATTTTAATTTTATTCTTAATAATACATTTTATAAAATAATATCAATTTTTTTATAATAATATCTAGAATAAATTACTTTAATCACATTAATTTTATTTTAAGTAAATTTTTTTTAATTTTTCTCTATAAAAAAAAAAAAAAAAAAAAAAAAAAAATATTTTAATTTTTTTATAAATTTATATCTTTTTTTAAAAAAAAAAAAATTTTAATATTAATTTAATTAAATTTATTTTTATTTATTTTTAATAATATTTTTTTTATAATAGATAATTATTCAATTATTTTTTTAATCACATCTAAGTAAAAATACTCTAATCAAATTACTTTGTTCTAAATAAATTTATTTTTAATTTATCTTAATCACACTACTTTCATTCTAATAAATTTATTTAATTAAGAATAAAATTAAAAATAAATTGAATAATTATTTTTCATTAAACAAATAATATTAGTAAAGATAAAATTAAAATTTATTTCAAAATTAAATAAAGTTTGATTAATCAAATATTAAAATATCGGTATATTAAAGACAAAAAATAAATTTATACTTTTAATTTTTATTTTTCTTTTTTTGTCTTTTCTAAATTTATCTACTAGTCATTCTACAAGTATGAGTTAAAATCTTGAATTCCTAATACAAATTTCCATTAAAATTCATTTATATTAATTTGGAATCTCTAAGAATACTGATCACTTTTGTTTTATTTAAATTCCTAACATTTCAAAAGCATCTCAATCTTTTCTATCATCAATTTTGTAATAGATCACTAATAATAAGATAATATGAGACAATTTTAAAATGTTTGAGATTTAAATAAGACAATTTAAATATTAAAAATAACTTTAAATTTATTCAAAGTATTAAAAATTAAAGTGTACTTTATTTTATAATTATTTATAATTATTTATATAATACATTTATATATGTATTTTATTTTTAATTTATAATGATAATTTTTTATTTAAAATATAAATAAAAGAAACACTAAATTATTTAATAGAAGAGATAATAATTATATATATAAATATATATATATATTATATATATATATATATATACACAAAAAAGGTTAAAACGGCGGTTATTTGGGGAATTTACGTGGTTAAGAACCGCCATTATTACCGAAATGGCACCCCAAGAAACGCCTTTTCTGGTGCCATTCTGGTTATTACGGCGGTTTTCGAAAACCGCCACAATTACCTTAGGATAATATGGCGGTTCTCTGAGGTTAAAATGGCGGTTTGTAACTGCCATTATTTCGTATAAAATGGCGGTTTCTGAATTGTTTAAAATGGCGGCTATAACGCCGTTTTTCAGGATTTGTACATCATTCGTTAAATGGCGGTTTTTAACCGTCGTTTTTACCATTATAAACCGCCATTTTTACCAGATTATAATGGCATCTTGTGTGTTTAAAAAGGCAGTTTCTAGCCGCCGTTTTTACTAGTGTTATAATGGCATCTTTTGTGTTTAAAATGGCAGTTTTAACCGCCTTTCTACCAGCGTATAATGGCATCGTTTTTATTTAAAATGGGGTTTCTAATCACCATTTGTACCTAATTATGATGACAATTTTATGCTTTTTAAAATAAGATTGAAAACTACCAATTTAAAGTGATATTTTCGAAACTCACTTAAAAATCTCGTAATAACCAAAGCATATCATAAACACAAATTTAATGATTTTTAATTCATACATGATCCAAAAATCATAATCCAAGGTCATAATTGAAATGTCATAATCAAAAAACAAAAGTATCAAAGTAACATTTTCATATAAGTCTTAAATATAATTCTTAATATACGTCTTAACATATCAGAGTAAGGTCATGCTTCCTTATTGCTTGCTCCAGAAGACTACTTCCTAATTCTTTGGTGATGAAAATCTCATCTCCTGATCCAATCCCTACAACAAAATATAACTATTATATAGCACAAGAAATGCAAGGAATGAATATATGTATACATTATCAGTTCACATTACATAGCATTATACAATAAAATTAAAAATAAAATAAAAAAAAAAAAAAAAAAAAAAATAAAATTTAAATAAAGGCCAGTCATCATTTAGAATTCAATCTTTAATTGATGCTCTAAATCTCTTACATTAAAGTAAGGTTACATTTGTAAAACAATCCATTTATCTTACTTTTCAATAATATATCCTTAGCAGAGATCATTTACTAGGGTAAAAAAAATCATATCAATTGTCTCACACACAATTTTCCAGTTGACATTCAACAAATAAAATACCAGTTGAACAACACAGGCAGAGGCAATTTGAAGAATATAATGTACCATAAATTCTTTAGTTCATGAAACTGGATGGGACAACCAATACCAGTTTTATGTGATATTCACAGGGCCAAAGTCCTCCACTGTCAGAATCAGAACCATGTAATTGTATCATACCCAGGGAGAAACTAGTACCAGTTTGTCAACTATAGTTCCTTAGACCAATTTAAGCTAAGCTGTTTGTGTTTATTTGAGCTTAGAAGTAGAAGACTTAATTTGCACCTTTACCCAAAGCAGTGTTGTGTTGTGTTCCACTACTTGAAACTATCTATGTGTGTGTGTTGAGGCTATATTATAAATTACATTCCAGCATAAGCTATATGCCTTGTTAAACTTGTGTTAATTATTCCTATCACTCTAAAAAAGCACTATGATTAATTATATTATTTTAATTATATTAATAATAGGAATCATAGGCAGAATATGAATGTACCTGTGAAACTTGTTGAGTAGGGAATATTCCAGCCAATTGTATTAGAATTTTATCTCCTTCCTTAGAAGTAATATAGGATACTAGCGCTTGCAATTGCTTTTAACAGTATCCAACTCCTCTTGCACATTTAGACCAACAAGTAGATGATGTGCCAATATCATTTGAAGAACCTAAATTCATCTTGACTAATCCTTGTGGTGTTGTTCTGTGAAGCAATTGTTGGAACAGCTCCCATACCTAAACATCGAACACGGCCAGTGTGCTCTTTCCCAAAAACTACTCCAAGAGCATCAAGAGGAGAATTAACAGTTAATTCCATCGGTGTTGGCTGCTATGTGCTTCAACTTCTCTTACATATATAAAAAGAAAGAGAAGAATAAAAATAGTATTATCTTATAAAAAAGAAAGAAAAAGAAATACAAACAAGTTACTATTGGACTTTAGTCTTACGCTATTTCTTTAGCCTTTCATTAACAAACTTCCATCATTCTTTGAGTAATGTCCCACATTTCAACTCTATTAACTTTTTTACTGTCTACTCGTCATTAATTGAGAGAAAAGTTAGAAAGACTTGATAAACAAATGCAGCCTAATAACTTAGATTAGATATGCAGAAAATTAAGAATTGATGCATGCATTATTTTGAGATAGATTAATATGCAGTGCATTAATTGATTTACCAATGCAGCCATTCTTCTTGCAATTGATTTAGCACCTGCAGTATGAAGAATTATTTGTTTTTGCCGAACTTCTTGATTCCTCTTACAAAGTTTTTGCAAGTTGAATTTGGACACACATATAAATAGGTGAAAAATGCATGCGAACTAACCACAGCAATATTCCTACTACTAAATCTGTAATTTATAGAATATTCACTTGCATCGTCATGTTAACCGCAAGAACCATCATCTTTCAAAACTACAAATAGATATTATAAATAATCACTAAAAACCACAAATTAGGAAAGAACAGAGAAATTACCACCATTTAAGGGAGTTCTGCAAGCTAATAGCTTTCAATTGTCAAAAACTATAGATCAGAACATTCTGGCAACTCTAGAGAACCCAGAAATCAAAATCACTCTTACAAATATGATCACTTCATATTCAATTATATATATTCAACAACAAATTTAATAGAGAGATATAAGTACTTACCCTGAGTTAATTCAATCATACTTATCAATTGACTAAATGACTAAAGAGGTGACTACTAAATAGGGAATATAAAAAATCTATTCATAAAAACATCTCTCTCAATCTATATAATCGGACGATTATAAATAACAAAAGGCCATAATAAACAAAAAAAAAAAAAAACTTATAAAAATTTCAAATTAATATAAACAAATACTAAATAAAAAAAAAAAGTATTCTAAAACAAATTATTAAAAAAAATTATAATACATCTCCTCTAAATGATAATTTTTTTTTTTTTGTGTTACTTCTTTTAATTTTTTCTCGGTGATTTATTATATGCAAAATAATTTTTTTTCAAATAAAAGAAGACAAAAAAAATAAATAAAAGCAAACATCATAATATTTAGATGAAACGATCAGTAATTAAATTCACACTTATAATAGTTATTGGGATGAATTGAATTAATAGCCCAAGAATATAATGTGCTTGGATACCGATGAGAATTAATAACCCAAACAGATATTCCACTATTTGAATTTTTAAACTCCAAATTAAATCAAGCATCATTTTTGTTTCAAAGTATTTACTATATCTCAAATTTATATCTCATTTTTAAAATTACAAAATCAGAGTTCTGATTCCATGCTAAGTAGGAGTAAGTAGCATAGAATGTGTGTGCATCCGACAAAAAAGCTATGTAATTATTTTGGTCCCAATTTCATTATTCATTTATTTTAAAAGAAAAACAAACAATAATTACCTTTAATTATAATAAGAAACAAGAGCAGGTGATTAAACTTAAGTCAAACTAAAAGTTTGAACAAAATTGCAATAAAGGAACCACATGCTCACACCGAAAAGAGAAAACTATACATCGCAATTAGAAAATACGAAGATTTGAAGTTTCCTAATAGTCCTGAGATAAGTGTCTGAGATTAAGTGTATCACACACAACCAACATTAACAAATGAAAAGTTTAATACATTATTAGATTAAAATAAAAAAAAAACAAAAAATTGCCAAAGAGTAGAAAAGGGAAACTGTTCAGATGTATAATAATAATAAGATGTCAAAAAAAAGAAAGGACCAGCAACCACGTGGATTATACACAATAAAATTAGATATTTATCTTAACCTAGCCAGCTAACTGCGAGAGAACAGAATGGGGACGATGGGAATGGAGAGAACACAATAATTATAAGTTCGGAACAATGGGGAATCGGGAATATGCTAAAGCAGGCACCTTATGTCGAGGCCCATAATGTTTAAATCAATCAGCTGTGGCAGTTAGTTATAAGAGTCATATTTTCTAAAAATTAATTGAAAATTAGCAAGCTAAGAGCAACTTGTATTAAGACTAGCTTCAAAACTCCCAAGCACTTAGATGTAAAAGGCTAACTGTAGGGGTTGGGACGAAACAAAAAAGAACATGCGTAATATGAAGAAAACAGTCACTCACACCAGTCAATAGGCACCAAGTCAGCTTGGTGAAGTTCACTTCCAGCATTTGTACTTTGTAAGCTCCCAACGTTTTGGCATGTCGTAAGAGAGCTCAGAACCAATTCAAGCTAGTGCAGTCCCCTACAACACCGAGACAAAACAGAACTAGTTATATTGCTTGTTACATTATGGACCATTTCGTTTCTTAATGTATACTAGTTATTTTACATTTCAAGCTATATGTAATGGACCAAGTCAGCAAGGAAGAAAAAACCTGTAAAAAAATGTATAATTCATAATCACGCGCGATAATTATAATTAATCCAAAAAAAAAAAAAAGGAATAAGAACGGAAAAAATATATTAGTTAAATTGTTATGTCCTAAAATGTTTTTTGTGTATTGATTCATAATTTGTCTAAAATAATAATATATATATATTATAATAGTAATATTATACTTGATATTGATTGAGATGATATATTATTATTTGTAGCCAAGAAATTAAAGTGGTGAATGAAGCAGATATCTATAACCCTAGCTATACATGACAACTAAATCCACCTGTTCACCAACAGAGACAAAACTCAACTTATTGCCAATGAAAGATATAGTTCAAGGTTCAGTTATAGTTTCAATGAGTTTCATTTCATTAAATTTTAATTACACTTTATGTATAGATATATGAATGTCAATGTTTACACTGCAAATGAATTCTTACCTTTCCAGACCTTTGATCAGGAAACTCTGAAGTAAAGATGGATTTGAGACAGGAGAGCTCATTAACATCGATGGTTGTGAAGAGATGAAACGCAAAAACATGATTAACTTAGTAAAGTCATACATAACAGGTAAGTCCTAAATTGAGTTTCAGAATTTACTATTACAAAGCACTAAAACAATAAATAAATTAAGTTTAATTGCCAATTATCAACCTCCTGAAAAAGGCATTAATATTGTCCAATAGGGCACCAATTAAAAAATACGCAGTGTCAAAAGTAAACTAACACAAGAATAAAAATACCCCCTTGCAATACCCTTCCGGTATTTCATTGCCCCAGTGGCTTGTACTTGAATCAATTTATACCATAGAGATTTACAATACTGTATAGGAAGAAAAAAAATTTCAATAGTTATGTAGACAGAAACATAGTATATTATATGGCTGTCAGAGTCGACTCAAGCCATCTCAGATCATGGAAACTGAAATCAAAATAGCATATATCAGTGGGAGGAAAATAAAAGTATTTTTCATTTAAGCAGGTAATAACTTACAACTAATCACATGTACTATAATCACAATTCCAAAGAAAAGAAGGCAAGAATCAGCTCATGTGATAGAAGTGCTCAATCTTACTAACCGCAAATGATTAATAAAGTGATAGATATTATGAACAGAATCACAGAAAAGCCCTACTTCACTAAGCTTATTCAGTCTGAACCATTCATCAATTCACTATATTAAAAATAGCAGGAATGAATTAACAGAAAATCCAAAACAATAATAAGATGGCAGCAATTGAACCATTGACACAATGCATAAGAGTAAATTATATATCAGGAAAGAGAAAGTAATTACCGTAAGGAAAATCGAGGAGAACGAAAAGAGAGGTTGGTTTTTTAGGTCCAATATAGTGCTATTCCAAGAATCTGAGAATCTTCGACTGGTTGAAACAAACCCGATCGCGTCAATCACCCTCGACACCAACTCAATTGTGATGCTTCAACACAAAGAAAACGATCAGCGAGTGCAGAAAACAAAAACCCCAAAATAAGCACAACAAAAACAAAAAATCAGTAGACTGGCGGAGAGGGAGAGGGTACCTAGAGAACTTGAGAGGGAGCTGCAGAGAAACAAATCAGTAACTGACGGAGAGGGAAAGGTACCAGCGGAGAGAGGAGAAGCCTGAGAGGGAAGAACGTGTTGTCGGAGCACGTGAGGAGACGAAGGAGAGAGGAAGGCGACGGATCTGAGAGCGTCGTTACTGTAGCTTTGTTTAATGACTAGGGGTTGCATTCTTTTTTATATAGCGTAAAAACGGCGTGTCAAACCGCCACAATCACCAGACCCCACAATACAACAACAGTAATATGGCAGCAAACAAACATGCCATAAAAACCGAATATTACGGCGGTTCTTTAAAACCGCCGTAACGTCAATGCCATTTTAAACTCTTTTTTTTAGTTTTTTTTTTTAAATTATCTTTATATAAAGAATAAATAAATTATATATTATTATAAATATGTATTCGTTATCATAAATAAATTAATCGTTATAATAATTATAAGTTTATTTCAATTATTATTTGAATAATATAAATGATCTCTAAAAATTATTAAAAAAAAAAATTTTTGTAATAAATTTTTATTATCTAAAAATTTTGAAAATATTTTCATTGGACGTGATTAAAATTTTAGTTTCATAAAATTTTGAAGAGAGTTTAATTTATTCTAAAAAATATTTGTTGGGATCAATTGTTTTATAACAAATTGGTAAATATTATTTATCCAACAACATATTCACAAGTTGATTGAAAGAAAAAAAAAAAAAAAAAAAAAAAATGAAAATGATTCTTGTAGAATTTTAAATTGTTAGAATAAAAATTTTTTCATGATAAATCCAACTAAACTTTTGGAATTTGGGTATATATTCTATTCTTGAACATTCATAAATTTTCGACACCCGAGTATTTAATAATTTCGTGTTATGAGTTATACCTTAAATTGATCTAACTTAACTCCTTTAGACTCAACGGAGCTCTATGATAATAAATAATTAATATAAATATAAATTAGGGTTAACTAAAATAAAATCATTTATGATTTAGATTTGAAAATTTTAATTCTCAACTTTTTCAAACATTTGAATCGTTCTAAGGTTCAATTTAATTTTAATCATCATTTTTATCTAAATAAAAATTAGAAAATTACTTATAAAAAATATTTTTTAAAAAAAGAAAGAAAAAAATGAGCCACACATCACAAAAAGAGAACACGAGAAGAGGAAGGTGGCAACGACGCGACGAAGGAGATGTCGCGCACCATTGTCGCCGTTTCTGCTCTGCGTTAGCACGTCCATGAGTAGGCAAGGTGGAGACGGCGTCCACGCAAGCAGATCAGACGACAGAGTCAGTGTCGTGTTGCAATTTCTGTTTTCCAGAAGCTTTGTCGTGTTGCTCTTGCCGCTTGCCATGCCTCGTCGGCTCGCCGCTGCTCGTTGTTATTCCACAGGGTTCCAATTCCTGTTTTTTTAATTTGTTGTTCTTTGGTACTAGTTTCTCTTCGTTTCTTATTAAAATTATTTTGTTCTTCTATTATGTCTTGTTGCTGATGTTGGTGTTTCTTGTTTATCTTTCTTTTCTATTTTAAAACTTTCATTATTGTTGTTGGCGTTTCTTGTTGGATGAAGAAGAAAAATAAAAAACTGAGTATTTTGTGAAAAAGTTGTTGGAGAAGGGTTAGAGAAGGGTATTTTGGTTTGGATGATAATTTTGAAACAAGTTGAATCTTAAGGACGAATTCAAATGCAAAAAAAGGTTAAACAAAACTTATACAAAAAAAAAAAAAAAAAAAAAAAAAATTAATACTTAATAATTATAAATAACTTTTTTTTTAATTTCAAAAATCTTATTATTTTATTTCATATAATTTTAATATATATTTATATATCTAATAAAATATTAATATATATATAAATAAATAAAAATATATATAATATATATATAATATATATATAATATATTAATATATATAATTAATATATTATAACTTTACATTTAAGTTATAATTCGATGATAGTTATTACATTTAGTTATTCATATATATTTCTATATATATCATGCATGATTTTCAAATCAATGACTAGGAAGTGTGCCATGCTCACATTATATTGGGGAATCATTCAAAAAGATTAAATGCTTGACACATCTTGTAACGGAAGGTCAATAAAGCGTCTTAATCGCATATCATTTGATCAATCAGAATATCTAATTATTATCCTTAATATTATATTTGACATCTCAAATATTTATAGATATTTTTTTTTACAATAATCGCTATCATCATCATCATCTCATTAATTCAACTCATCATTAATTAAATTCTCGCTTCACAACCTCCTTCAATATCAATTTAACCCATTCAAAGCCTAAAATCTAGTTATCAGTTATCACACACACAAAAGAAAAAGAAAAAAAAATCTTTTTTTATATTTCTAGAATTTAA
>QBTX01003236.1:0-11035 GCA_003063285.2 Arachis monticola | reverse complement strand
GGTAAATTAAATTTAGCTATTTTAAGACCTAAAAAACATGTTTTCACTCTTAAGCACAATGAAAGGGGAATATATAAAACCATGCTATTTCATTGAATAAATGTGGGTAAAAGGTGATAAAATCCCCAAAAATCAATACAAGATAAACCCTACAAATGGGGTTTATCACTAAGCCAAGCTGAGTGGCTAGGCGTGGCATGCCACTCAAATGCCAACACACGCCAGGCACATGCATCATTTCATGGTTTTTTCCTTTTCCCTCTAGTTGTAATTTTCTTTTCTCTTTTGTATTTTATTAATTCTAGTGATATGAGTAGTATAAATAACCCCTAGAAGTACTGAAAAGGGGGTTGGATTTGGCAAGTTTAGTTTTAGTTTTACTTTACACTTAATCTCTTCCATCTCTTGTACTTTTCTCTAAGGTATGAGTAGCTAAACTCCCTCTCATTGGGAAAGGGAGATCTGTTGTATTTGATTGATTAATGATAGTGAATTTCTTCTTCTCTTCATCTTCTCTTTGATTTTCCAGAAGGGATTTTGTTTTTCATGTTAGTGTTCAATAATGCTAGGAAAGAGGTTTAATGCAAAATGGGTTTCATGGGAACCTTGAAAAAGGAAACATAAAACCATGCTTGAAATCCCTTCTCATACTTGAGTAGATCTAGATTTTTGGATTGGATATGGTGACATATAATCCACCCACTATTTGTATCTATGATGATGTGTGGTACAATCAGGGACCAAGCATATCTCTCTTCATGAGCAATTAGACCAAGGAATTGGCTGATTATCAAGATTTGAGAGATAGTGTTACCAAGGAATTGGGACTCAATCAATCATGATTGCCAAGAGGTCAATGAGTTGCATGATTGAAGATGAGATGAGCTGAATTTAATCTAGAGAAAGCAGCATCTCCCAAACCCAATGAATTCTCTCTATTCTTATCTTCCACATTCTTTATAGCTTTATTTACATTCTGTTATTCCCCATTCCCATTTACCATTCAGCCATTTATGTTTCAGTTCTTTACATTCTTGCCATTTACTTTTCTGCACTTTATTGCTTTCTTTTACATTTGAGCCATTTACAATTCTGTTATTTAATTTTTTGCATCCAATACTCTTTCCATTGATTAGCTTAACTAAATTCATTCATCAACTAAAATTGCTCAATCAATTAATCTCTGTGGATACGAGCCCACTCCACTGTGGGTTATTACTTGACGATACTTTGGTGCGCTTGCCAAAGCATGGATTCATTTTATATGGGGAGTGAATTCTGCCTCATCAAGATCCTAGGGTTTGGAATTGAGATGAGTACTATCGGTTGGAAAATGAATCGTTCTCTATTTTTGTAGATCATCTTTAAGAAGATATTTCCAAGAAGGAGTTACATCATTTATTCAACTGGACTGGGCAAATCAATGATATCTATTTGTCACGAAAAAAAAAATGGAACTTTGTACATTTTCACGTTCAGCCAGTATACAACGAAGGGGGAAGATATGAAGGCTATTGTCGAAATGAATAGGATGAGGCTACGAGGCAAGGTTGTCACAGTAGGAGAAGCTAGGTATCGACGCACGAATGAAATGAAGAATACGAAAGGGCTTCAAGAGGCAAATGTGATGCCAGGGCATCTTGGCCAGTTTCACTAACATTTTCTTTACTGTTTTAGGGTAGTTTCATGCATTTTCTTAGTAAATAAGCAAGTTTTGGATAAAAATACACTTACATCTTGATTCAAGCAAACATTGTGAACTTTACATGGTTTCATGAGAATTATGCAGGAATTGAATGATAAAATGGATAATGCATGATCTCATGACATGGAACAGAGCTTTGATGCACTTTATTTGCTTGATTTCAGGACAAAGGAAGCAAGGAAGAGCCACGTTAGCATCCATGTTTGTCTAATTAACATGACCACTAACGTGGAATGGGAATAAGCTTGTAGCGTTAATGGAAAAAGTGATCGCCAATAACGCCTTCGAAGCCATCATAGCCCGCGTTAGTTGCCATGTTAATTACATTAACGTGGTAGCTAACGTGGAGGAAAAGGGGAGCTCAAACGTTAGTGGTAAAAGTGAATACCACTAACGTTCCAAAAGGGCACACTTAGCCACGTTAAGAGTCATGTTAATCCAATTAATGTGAACTCTAACGTGGGAGGAGAAAGCAATCGCCAACGTTAGTGACACTCACCTTTGTCACTAACGTTGGACTAAGCCAATATAGCCTATGTTAGTGGTCACGTTAAGACCACTAACGTGAAGGGTAATTGATGAGCGGATAATTTATACGCTTTTTGGCATTATTTTTAGGTAGTTTTTAGTAAGTTCAAGCTACTTTTAGGGATGTTTTCATTAGTTTTTATGTTAAATTCACATTTCTGGACCTTCCCCTTCTTCTTCTCCTTTGCCACCCCCTGTTGCGCCTCCTTTTCCCCTTGTTTCTTTACCTTTCGCCTCATCCTCCACCTTCATCAGGCGCCACACCCATCTGTCCCATCACTATTGCCTTCTTGCTTCGTTCGCCTCGTGCATGCACTCACCTGCCTTCAGTTGTGGGGCCCCTTGGGTTTGCACCCGTTTGGTTTGGGAGCCATTGACGTCTGTTCGCCCTTTGTGTGTGCACCTCGCCCCCTGTTCACGCCCCTGTTTAGGTGGCCTTCCCCCTTCACATCCTTGCCATTGGAGCCCCCCCAGCCCGCTCTCCAGGATGTGGAGAGGACGGGGCCACCCTGACCTCCACCCTCCCTCCGTGCCCTCCCTACAAATCTGCGCTGTCCTCACCCCCCTTGGCCTTTTCTCCATCTGTAGTTGACCCCCGTTGCATGGGAGCAGTTCGCTTTTGTCTTTACCTTCCTGGGCTTTGGTCTTGCACGTTAGCTGGCAAGTTGTCATGGTTTCATTCAGGCTTCCGCTCTTTTACGTCCCACTTGGCCCCCTTCCTAACTCCTCCCGTTGCCCCTCCACGCCCCATTCCCCACCCCTTCCCCGCCCTCTTGATTTTGTGTCTTGGTGCCGTTCACTTTTTGTTGACTTGTTCCTGACCTCGCCCCTCATCGCACAGCACCAGTTTCGCCGCGCCATTGCGCGCCTTGCCCCTCGCCCACCAACGCGACGTTCGACCTGACACTTCTCCCCTTCCTCGTCCGGGTTCCGTGCTTCGCTTTCTCTGTTCCTCTGCGTTTTCTCGCTCTCTTCTTCTTGCAAGTTATTTCTCTTGTTTTTGTACTTTTCCTTTCGTGCACTCCCGTTCCTCTTTCTTCTTGCCCGATTTCTTTCCTATTTTCCTAACCCACGTCGGTTCGCCCCCTTTCGCATGTACGTTACCCTTCCATTTCATCGGTTGCACTTGCCTGCGTCTTGGCCTTTCCCTCCTCCTATTCTTTGGTCTCCTTGCGTTCAGCCTTGCGCCCTGGCTGACTGTTTCAGTGTGCGGGAGGTTGCAATCCCCCCTTTTTCTGGGTTTCCCTGTGTTTTACCTTGTGGTGGTGTTTTCTCCTGCTCTTTCCCACTTCTATCACGTCATCCTTCGCTCTGCCTTTCAATCTTTCTTTCCTACCTTATTCCTGCTGGCCCACCCTGCTTCTATTGGTCTTTCCTTTCGCTTAAATCTTCCTCCTCTCTGTCATTCCCACTTTGCCGCCCTTGATCTGTGTGTTACGTGTTTCAGACTTTATACGGCATGACTGCGGCGAGCTTGGGCAAGGGCCAGCTTTGCGACGACCTGGCCAGGACCCCCGCCCATTGAGGCGCTGGACCCCGCCGCGCGTGCCGCGTCCTCCGCGTCAGACGACGCGCCCCGCGAGCGGAGCACGCCCGGCATTCGCAGTGGCGCGGTCCGGCCTGGCTCCCGTCCCCGCGAGGTTGGAACACCGCCCCAAGTGCCGCCGCCCGCGTAGGCCGCCCGCGACCGCACATTGGCTGGACCCACCGGCCTGCCGCGTCTCCTGGCTTGCCCGCGATCGCGTGCTGTGCGCGATCTGGATCCGACACTTCCAAACCAGTCGAGCTGGCCGAGCTTCTGGGCCCACTTTCCCCCCTGTTTTTTTGGCCCCGACAACCTTCCCAGTCAGGGAATTTTGCCACGCGAACCATCACGGCCGCTTTTCCGCCTTCACTTTTTTAAGTCATTTCTGCTGTCGTTTTCAGAGCGACGCGGTCTCTCTCCACTCTCTAAGGCTTTCGGTACGGAATTTTTTAGCCCTTCGGAACTTTCTTTCCCCTCTTCCTCCGTTTCCTTCTTCTTTTCTTGTTTTTTTTTTTTTTTTTTTTTTTTTTTCTATTTGTCTTATGAAAACTTGAATCATCCCTTTCCTCTTTTTTTTTTGCTTTTTGCTTTTGCATGCTGAAAGTGGAGGATGTCCTCGATAGCTTCCTCCCATTAGTGCACTTGTCTTTTCTCTCCTTTTTTTTTTTTTCTTCATTTACGTTCTTTTTTCTCTGTCATCTCTCTTGCTTAGGTTTTCTTCCCTTTTGGCTTTGTTGATTAATACCTTTGGTACACCATCTTGACGATTTCCAGCCCTCCTGTGATCTGCCTGAACACAATTGACGACTTCTTCAACGCCTTGCTGTCGCGTCCACGATACCACTCCTCCCTTTTTCTCTACGCGCACCGCCTGGGACTTGCGGCTTCGAACTTACTTCCTCCCTTGCCTTCCATCCTCGTATCGCGGTTACCACCAGTGGGAAGCCCCGTACCCATCTCCATCCCATGTGCTCAAAAAGGATATACGGCTCGGCCTTCCCTTCTTCTCCCCTTGCCCAGACGTTTCATTTTCCCACGTCATTATTTCTTTCCTTGTATCCATTCCTCAATCCTTGTTGCCTCGATTCGTAACCCCCCCACCTTTCACAACCCTCCTCCCCCTATTACGCAAACTACCTCCCTGTACTTCCTTGAGAAAGCCGCCCCGCTGTTTATCTTTGGTTATCATCTTATTTAGGGGTTTGTTACTTTGTGGACAAACCAAACTTTTGTAACGAAGGGATTTCTGTTAGTTTAGATAGCCATACTCATTACACGAATACTTTTATAAATTGGTCTTCCGTAGGCACAATCCTAACGGTCTTCTCGGACGTACTGGTTGGACGGATCGAATATGTTGATCAACAATAAATGGCTCTTTGGCATGTGCAAAAAAATTAACTTCAGCACTTTTCTTTCCGATACTCCCGTTCAACTAAACAGAGTGTACAGGGTGCCCAAGTAATAAAACCTTAACGTGAGATTAGGGTGATCCCACAGAGATTGTTGGTATGAAGCAGCTATGGCCACCTTGTACACTCAGTTAAGGCAGATGCTAATATCTGGTTTATATTTTATGATGAAAAAATAATAAATAGAAAATACAAAGGGATAAGAAATCACTTAATGTCAATTATAGTGTGGAATTCAGATAAGTGTCATGGAGATGCTGTGGTCTTCTGTCGAATCCTACTTCTATTACATTCATCTATCCTTCTTACTATCCTTTCCAATGGTCAACACTGTAAGTGTAAGGGCTCAACTCGTTGTCAATGGCTACTCCCTCACGCTCTCAAGTGAAACAATTCATCAGTGCTGCGTCACAAGCTATCGGAATCGTTCTGTCGGTTCTCAACTAGGTTGGAATATCCTTGATTCTTTTGCGCTATTGTCATCATGCCAGCCTTCAGGAGTTTGAGCTCGTCACAGTCAGTTCAAATCCCATAATCCTACTCACGGGATACCAATAGACAAGGTTTTAGACTTTTCGGATCCTCATGAATGCCGCCTCTTATCCTAGCTTATATACCACGAAGATTCTGTTGGGGAATTCTAAGGGATAATGCCCCGGCCTAGTAGAAGAAAGTGGTTAGATCAACTCAACACGCGTTATCATAGGTAGAAAATGATGAGAGTGTCATGGATCAACACATTCATCAAAGTGTTGTGCAACGTATATCTTGGATAAGAATAAAAGAGAAATGAAACAAAAAGTAACTAGTAATGTATTGAAACTTGAGGTACACGCAGAGCTCCACAACCCTTTAATTATGGTGGTGGCAGCAACTCCACTAATTGAAAAAGTGAAAGGTTCAAGGCATGGCCAATGGCCAGACCATACCACAATGGTTCTTAAACAGGAGCTCCAATTGAATTTATCTAAACAGCTTAAAAAAAAAAAATTATATTTATACTAAACTAGCAACTAGGGTTTCATGAGTAAGTAATTGATGCATAAATCCACTTCCGGGCCCCTTGGTGTATGCTTGGCTGAGCTTGTCTATCCACGAGCTGAGGCTTTCTTGGGTTGACCTCCAAGTTTAAACGTGTTTTGGGCGTTCAACTCCGGATCATGACGTGTTCTGGCGTTTAACTCCAGACAGCAGCATGTACTTGGCGTTCACTCGCCAAGTTCCGTCGTTAATATCCGAATAGTATGGCTATTATATATTGCTGGACAAGCTCTGGATGTCTACTTTCAACGCCGATGGTTGAGAGCTCTCCATTTGGAAGTTCTGTAGCTCCAAGAAAATCCATTTCGATCAGGGAGGTCAGATTCCAACAACATCAGGCAGTCCTTCTTGTCAGCCTTTTTTCAGAGTTTTGCTCAAGTCCCTCAATTTAGCCAGAAATTATCTGAAATCACGGAAAAACCACACAACTGATAATAAGTCCAGAAATGTGAATTTTACATACAACTACATGAAAACATCCCTAAAGTAGCTTGAACTTACTAAAACTACCCTAAAAATATGCCAAAAAGCGTATAAATTATCCGCTCATCACAACACCAAACTTAAATTTGTTGCTTGTCCCCAAGCAACTAAAACAAATAGGATAAAAAGAGAGAAATACAATGAACATTCAAAATATCAATGAATATTAATTATCAATTAGATGAGGCGGGTACATTGTTTTTTTGCTTCTGAACAGTTTTGGCATCTCACTTTTCCTTTGAAATTCAGAGTGATTGCGTCTGGATTCAGATTTCAGTAGTAGTGTTTTTGACTCTAGTAAGATGTTGATTCTTGACACCAGCTATATATGAGTCTTGCCGTGGCCCTAAGCATTTTGTTTTCCATATTACCACCGAGACACAATGCCACAACACATGACTGGGTGAACCTTTTCAGATTGTGACTCAGCTTTGCTAAGAGTCCCAGTTAGAGTGTCCAGAGTCTTAAGCACCTCTTTTTGCTTTGGAGTCACGACTTTAACCACTCAGTCTCAAGCTTTCACGACACCTTCATGACACAAAGCACTGGTTAGGGACAGCTTGATTTAGCCGCTAGGCCTGGTTTATTTCCTTGGGCCTCCTATCCACTATGCTCAAAGCCTTAGATCTTTTTTACCCTTGCCTTTTGGTTTTTAAGGGCTATTGGCCTTTTTCTGCTTGCTTTTTCTTTTTCTTTCTATTTTTTCTCTTTTTTTTTTCACAGCTTTTGCTTTTTCACTGCTTTTCTTGCTTCAAGACATCAATTTCATGATTTTCGAGATATAATAACATTTCTCGTTTCTTCATCATTCTTTCAAGACCAACAATTTTACATTCATAAATTCAAACATCTATAAAATATGCACTGTTCAAGCATTCATTCAGAAAAAAAAGTATTGTCACCCATCAATCAATATAATTCAAATTCTAAATTCAAGGATCAATCGAAATTCATGTACTTCTTTGTTATTTTGAATTAAACATTTTACATTTCAAGAGGGTGAAGAGATTAATGGATTTATTCATAACTTAAGCCATAGTTACTACTACTTACTGATCATGTAATAGCACAAGTATCAGATAACAATAAAAAACGAAAAGCAGAGAAAAATTTAAGCAACAGGATGCGTCCACCTTAATGAGGGTGGCATTCCTTCTTGACGAGGAACCAATGATGTCCTTGAGCTCTACTATGTCTCTGATTGTTTGTAATTTAGTTTCTCTAGTTCCTCTTCAGATGTCCTTTCAAGGTTCTGGATCATAGCCTTTCAACAAAAGTGCCTTTTTCCTTGTTGCTGCTCATATGAAAGAGAAGAGGAACATAACAGGAAGAGGAATCCTCTATGTCCATATAAAGAGATCTTATTGTTAGTAGAAGAAGAAGGGATAATGGAAGGAGAGGGATGAATCAGTCTGTATAAAGAGTAAGGATAGGGGAGGTGATAAGAGATGAAGAGAAGTGTTGAGTAAATAAATAAATTAAATAGAAGAAGAATGAGAGAGGGATTTTCGAAAATATTTGAAAGAGTTAGTAATTTCGAAAATTAAAGATGAAAAAATTAAAAGAAAAAAACATTAGTTAATTAAAAAGAATTTTTGAAAGAGGGAGTATTTTCGAAATTAGAGGGGAAAGGTTAGTTAGGGTGGTTTTTTTGAAAAAAACAAAAAAAGATAAAAAAACAAAAAAAATTTGAAAAAGATAAGAAATAAGTTAGATAAGATATTTTGAAAAAATTTGTTGAAAAAAGATAATTTTGAAAAGATAGATAAAGATAAGATAATAGATAGATAAAAGATATGTTGAATAGTTTTGAAAAAGATTTAATTTTAAAATTAAAATAAAATTACTTGACTAACAAGAAACTAAAGATAAGATTCTAAACTTAAAGATTGAACCTTTCTTAACAAGAAAGTAACAAAACTTCAAATTTTTGAATCACACATTATTGTTACTAATTTTGAAAAATTTTATTTTTATTTGATTATAGAAAAGCAATTTTGAAAAAAGATTTTTAAAAAATTTTCGAAAATTAAAAAAAAGGAAAAAGTTTAATTTTTGAAAAGTTTTGAAAAGATAAAGTTTTTAAAATTGAAATTTGACTTGACTTTAAGAATAATTTTTAAAATTTTTGACACAGTCACTCCAAAATTTTCGAAATTTTTGGGGGATAAAGGAAAAGATTTTTTTTTTATTTTTGAAATTTTTTTTTTTTAGTGATGAGAGAGAAAAACACAAAAATGACCCAAAACATGAAAATTTTGGATCAAAACACGATGCCTGCAAGAATACTTGAATGTCAAGATGAACACCAAGAACACTTTGAAGATCGTGAAACATCAGAACATAATTTTGAAAATTTTTTATGCAAAGAAAACATGCAAGCACACCAAACTTAGAAATCTTTAATGCATGGATCTTTTTTTAAAAATGCATATGAAAAACAACAAAACACCCAAAAACAAGAAATCATCAAGATCAAACAAGAAGAACTTGTCAAGAACAACTTGAAGAGTCATGAAGAACACTATGAACTTGCATGGAATTTCCGAAAAAATGCAACGAAAATTTTTAAAGCATGCAAAATTGAACCAAATTTTAAAATTGACCTCAAGACTCAAACAAGAAACGCAAAATATTTTTGATTTTTATGTTTTGTTTTTTTTTTTGTATTTTTTTATTTTATTTTTTTCGAAAATATATCTTTGAAAAAAAATAAAAAAAAAAAAAAAAAAAAAAAATTAAAAAAATTACCTAATCTGAGCACAAGATAACCGTCAGTTGTCCATACTCGAACAATCCCCGGCAACGGCGCCAAAAACTTGGTGGACGCAAATTGTGATCAACCATAATGTCTTTGCATGTGCATAAAAACATTAACTCAGCAATTTCTTTCCATAATCCCGTTCACTAACCAGCAAGTGTACTGGGTCGTCCAAGTAATAACCCTTACGTGAGTAAGGGTCGATCCACAGAGATTGTTGGTATGAAGCAAGCTATGGTCACCTTGTAATCTTCAGTTAGGCAGATTAATGGTTAATGAGTGAGTTCAAAAAATTCAATAATAGAAATAGAAGATAAGAAACATTATGTAATTCTATTGGTGGGAATTTCAGATAAGTAATGGAGATGTATGGCTCCTCTTGACCCTACTTTCTATTACATGTCATCCAATCTTCTTACTCTTTCCATGGCACTGTATGTAGGGCAGTCACGTTGCAATGGCTACATACTATCGTCCTCTCGTGGAAAATGGTCGTTCCTATGCTCTGTCACCGCACGGCTACATCCTCTGTCGGTTCTCACATACAGGTGGCTAGAATCCCATTGATTCTTTTGCGCTGTTATCACGCCCGCCTTCAAGGAGTTGAAGCACCGTCACAGTCATTCATCCGCCAGAATCCTACTTCGGAATACTCATAGCAAGGTTTAGGCTTTCGTCGGATCCTACTGATAGAAAGGTGCTCCAGTCCTATCCTCTCTAGCTTATACCACGAAGATTCCGTTGGGGAATCTAAAGATAAACATCAAGCTTCTGTTGCCTGTAGAACAAGAGTGTGTTGTCAATCACGTGCGTTCATAGTGAGAATGAATATGAGTCGTCACAGATCATCACAATTCATCAGTGTTTGTCAACGTGTATCTTGGAATAAGAAAAAGAGAGATTTGAATAAAAAGTAATAGAATTTGATTGAACTTGAGGTACAGCAGAGCTCAGCACCCTTAATCTATGGTGTGCAGAAACTCCACTTTAAAATTGCATAAGTAAAAGGTTCAGGCATGGCCGAATGGCCAGCCCCTATGTGTCAAGACAAGGAGATCCAAACAGAGATTCTAATACACTAGTCAAAGAGTCTCTATTTATACTAAAACTGCTCTAGGGTTTACTATGAGTAGTAATTGATGCATAAATTCACTTCGGGGCCCACTTGGTGTATGCTTTGGGCTGAGCTTGATCTATCCACGAGCTGAGGCTTTTCTTGGAGTTGAACTCTCAGTTATAACGTGTTTTGGGCGTTCAACTCCGGATCATGACGTTTTCTGGCGTTAACCTCCAGACCAGCAGCATGTACTTGGCGTTCAAGCGCAAATTACGTCGTCAATTTCCGAATAAAGTATGGACTATTATATATTGCTGGAAAGCTCTAGATGTCTACTTCCAACCCGTTGAGAGCGCGCCAATTGGGTTTCTAATCCAGAAAATCCATTTCGCGTGCAGGGAGGGGTCAGATCCAACAGCATCAGCAGTCCTTTTTGTCAGCCTTTTTCAGAGTTTTGCTAAGTCCCTCAATTTCAGCCAAGAATTACCTGAAATCACAGAAAAAACACACAACTCATAGTAAG
>QBTX01000595.1:40012-73463 GCA_003063285.2 Arachis monticola | reverse complement strand
CATATACTCATTCTATTATATTATTCTTTTAATAATTTATTAATTGTKGTTACTCTAAGTTATTCTTATCGTCTAATRTTCCAKTTCRATTRTCTTTTACCACAATCGTTTACAATGCATCACATCCATGAAATACCTCATCGAGTTGTCTTCACTGATTCAGGTTCCAACTACATGGATGTAAGCGTTCAAAGAAGGGACAATAATCTCTACTTTACGGAAGGATGGTTGGATCTACTCACCTATTATGACCAACCTAATGGAATGTGGTTAAAATTAGCCTTTTTGGGAGGAGCTCGATTTTTGATTGAGGAATTGCATCCACGGAACTTTATAGGGCAAATTCAAGTTCCATCCCCTCCATGCTTTTTACGTCTGCCCGAAAATCTTCGAAGTGGAGCACATAATGAGATTGAATTCCCTTAGTTTAAGTTCAATTTTGCTAAATTCATGACAAATTCGGATATGTAATTTCAACGATTGGTAATCTATTTAAATTTTCTTATTTTAAGTTGTTCATTATTAGAATAATTTTATAACATACTGTGATTTTTTTTTTCAGAAATTACCAGCTTTCTTTTGCATGCATACAATACCATTGAGAGAAACAATGGTTAGTTTGGTTTCTCGGTGTGACAATTCTATACCTTGCCGCATTGCATGGATAGCGGATGATGAAGCTTATTTAATAAGAGAATAGTTTGAATTTGCACGAATTCTAAATGTTGATATTTGCGATGTTATTTCAGTTGGTTATCGTTACGAGAATGACTCTATACTATACGTGACTAAGAACTAGAATAGATTCAATATTGTTTAAGTAATTTGGTTTTAATATTAGTATTTGATTAAATTATAATTAGAAAATTTTAAATTATTGCCTCAATTTATATATTATGAGTATTTTCGTGGATGTACTATTTTTAAATAATTTAATAATTAATAAAATGAAGAGGTGTCAAATATATTATTTAAGTTTATTTTTATTCTTTATTTCTTTATTTGTATTTCATTATATTTGACAAAAAATCTCTACCTAAATATATAATTTTTGTTGACCTAAACACAATTTAGTTGCCAATAAAAATCGATTTTATCTATAAAAAATAATGAAACATGTATCTTTTAATATTATATTAATATAGTAAGTAAACATTATGATATAATAGTATCTTTAATTGTATTATAATTAGTTCATAATTAATGTATAATTATATTATTTTAGAAAAAATTTTTCATCATAATTATATCAAATCAATATTTAATTATGATAAAATATGTTAATTATAATTATATCATAAAATTATAATAATTACGATAATGATGTTATATATTTTAATCATTTATATAAGTAAATAAACTAGAAAACAATCAAATCAAATCATGAYGGTAAATAAATAATATAGAATAATATTAAGCATTTAATTACATTATAATTAGCTCATGAATAATATATGATTATATTATTTTAGAAAAATATTTTTATTATAATTATATCAAATTAATATTTAATATATTATTTAAATCTAATTTTTATATAACAATAATATTATATATTTATATATCACTTTTTTAAATTTTTTTTTTTTTTTTTTTTTTTTTTTTTTTTTTATATTAATAAATATATACTACTTTAATAAAATGATCTTTATTAAAATAATTATCAAAAAAAAAAAAAAAAAAAAAAAAAAAAAAAAAAAAAAAAAAAAAGAATTTTTCATAAAATAATTGACTCATAGCAAATAACTTTGATATATATTATAAGTTAAACCTGATAAACGATCAAATTACTAAAAAGAAAAATATAAAATTACAATATATTCAGATATAAATAATAATCTCACGTGACTTTTTATAAGTCAATTTTTTTAAATTTATTTTTTTTTTTTATTTGAATTATACTTAAATATTTTTAATTTTGAGATGTTGTGTAAATAGTAATATTCATATATCACATGAATTATCATGTTTATGCACATATACTATAATTCGAATTGATAATATACTTAATATAATATAATAATCAATATTATTTCATTGTATGTAGATTTTTGTACATTCATTAATCAATATAGATCATACTTTTATTGTTTTTTTTTTTTTTTTTTTTTTTTTTCTGTTTTTAATTGAAATATTTTATTAGTAAATAATTTTTTTTTTTTTTTTTTTCACAACATTAATAGGCTTATCTTTCAAACTTCTCATTAGTTTTAATACTTAACAAAATTGATTTGTAGATTATGAATTTTATTTTCTACTCAAGGTTTTAATTCATTAGTAATTGTTATTTTTATATTTATTTTTTTTTTTTTTATATATGAAAAAAATTAATTTAATGATATTTCTATTTTAAGTTGTATTTGAAAGTAAAATAAATTTTTTTTTTTTTTTTTTTTTTTTTTTTTTTTTTTTTTTTATAATATTATAGAAAATATGATTGCACGATTGTAGAATAAAAATAATCAATTTTTTTTTTTTTTTTTAATTGTAACAAAAAAAAATTAATACATTTGAATTTAATATTTTTAATAGTCTGGTAATATGGAGTTAACAAAAATCATTAATTAAGTATAGATCTTTTTATTTATGGTACATGTGAATATGATTATTTATATATTATATATATATTATTTATTATATACTTTTTTTTTTTTTAGAGAGAGAGAGAATTAATTACCAAATAATATATATGTATTATATATAAATTAAAAAAACTTATTTAATGTCATGAAAATTATGGACTCAATTGTATTTTCTCAATAGTAAGAGTTGGTAGGTGTTTAGAGTTATGTAGTTGTGATCAATTAGCTGTAATGATAATGACGACATGGATTAAGTTAATTAAAAGAAAATGTCTTCATGTTAGATTAAATCAGTCAAATTAATATTTTAACTTAGCATTTAGTTATGACAGTACTTATAAATATATCGATATTTTGTAAATGTCATTCAGGATGGTATATAGATTTATATAGTTTTTTTTTTTTTTTTTTTTTTTATAACATTTAATAGAAAATAATTGGAAAAAGAAAGGATGCAACACATTGAATAGGTGATCCGTCCGAGCGCATTTATTTGGTATCGAAATGTATGTGGAAATAAATAATAATGACTAATAATAGATATCATCAAATATATACATATATATGCCTAAGTAGATAAGTTATAATAATAAATATAAGAGTATGAATATATATAGAAAAAAAAAAAAAAAAAAAAAAAAAATATTTTAAAAGATAAATATATTTTTTTTAGTTCTTAATTGAGTTGGAAATGGCACCGGAGTGAGGTTGTTAGAATTTAGAATATCATCATAATTTTTATAATTTATTTTTTGTATTTTTTTTTTTTTTTTTTTTTTTTTTTTTTTTTTTTTGTAGAATAAAAGAAAGGTTGTAATTTAATAAACATTGTAAGTGTATATCGTTGAGATACAAATAGATAGATATAGATAACAAATGTGGAATTTTAATTAAGTAGCATCGTTATTGTCGTGACTCTATTCAGTTTTGTTCATATAATTAAGTTTTACTTTTTATATTTACATTTTTTTTTTTTTTTTTAGTTATTATCTTTTTTTGAATGTTTCTATTTTATACAATGTTAAAATTTTTTTTTTTTTTTTATTATATTTGATAAAATTATAGTGCAAGTATTCTGCTAGGAGGATATAATAGCACAGGTGCATAGTATAGGATTTTAAGGTATATAAGCATAATAAAAAAAGTGATAGCAGGATGTATGTACATGTTTTCTATATAGCATGAGATATCTATATATTTGATATATCTATGTCCTTCTTTTAAACTCGTTCCTAAAAATAATTGGCATATTAAGTACAAAGACAGACAGGAAGAGTAGAATAGGTTCAGTAAGTATCTCCATTGAAAATATTTGTTAACTATTACAGTGTATAATTAGTGTGTGTGTGTATATATATATAAGGATTAATAGTAAATTGTTACAATTATTTATCATCTAGAAAATTCGTACTTCAGACATAGAACTTCTTCTGTTTATTATTTTTTATACCTAAGGGATACTAACTACGATTCTATCAACAATATTACCTATGATAGATTATGTAATGAAAAAGTTTGAAAAATAAAGACAAGAATTATAAGGTTATGAAAAGTCTCATTCAAATTTGACAAGAACAACACGACTTACATAGAAATGGTTCTTATGGATGATAAGGTAAGTTGATTATTTTCCATGATTCTTTCAAGTGATGCTATGTCCATTTTATAAATATTTTTTGTTTATATTTTAAGTTTATTTGATAAATAAATCCTTGCACAAATTAAAGACAGTGCGATTTTATAGATTTATAAGTGAGTGCTAATAGCCTTTATATTTAATTTGTTTTAGAGTGTGATAATAACCAATATGTTTGTTGGTAGATTTAACTATTACTATATTATTTATGATCGCATTCAGTATATATGTCTGATTTATTGAACAAAGTAGATTATTAAAATCGATTAATAACTATTTYAGAGTTAATCCAATTAATACTAAATTTTAAAAAAAATAATGCATAACATATTATTTTTTATTAATCAAATTATTATAATTTAAATTAATTTTAAAAAATAATTTAAAATTATAATTTCAATCTTATCACGTACATGGCACAGGTAATTACACTTGTAGTTTATAAAAACTAGCTTTTGAAAGATATTTTTTTCTGATAAGAAAAAAAACTTTTCTTAATAAATACTTTTATATATATCTAATTACGCTTTACACTTTTATATATATCTAATTACGTAATACTACATTAGCAAAAATAAATACTTTTAGATAATAATGTAAAGTATTTTATATTGTTAGTGTATCAAAATTAAACTTTACTTTTGTTATATATTTATTAAAAAAAATTTAAAGTCTTCTTTTAATAATAATCTAAATGATCCATGTTAGGCTTCGAATCTTGATAATAGGAGGTCTACAATATATTATTACATCTACTATGGTCATAATCTGGTTTCATGGAAATGTACCAAGCAAGCTTCAATCAAAAGAAAGTTCTATAGAAACTAAGTTTAGAGCACTAGCAGCAACTTTTGCAGAATTAACTTGGATTTAGAATTTACCTTTTAAAATGCAATAGACCTGTCTCACCTCACCAAAAAATTTTTGCAACAATATATCATCAGTATTGCTTGCATACAATCCTATTTTACATCAACAAACAAAGCACTTTCACCTAGACTTATATTTTGTTAGAGAAATTGTAATGAAGGGTTTAATTTCAGTCATTCATTCATATACCATCTAATAAACAAGTAGCTGATGTTTTTACTAAACCTTATTCATTATGTTGTTTGACAAGTTTAAGAACAAACTCAAGTTGTACAATAAACTACTCTGAATTTGTAGAAAAATATAGAAAGTATAGTTTGATACTTTTCTTGGTTATCTTGGAAAGTGGTCTATAATAAGTAACTTTCCTTTTTTTTTTCTGTAATACATATTCAAAATTTATAAAAATTGCTTTATTTTTTTCTATGCTCAGAATTACTCTTCTTCATAAATTTTATATATGCATATTAGAAGGCAAAATTTGTTCAATTTATTGTGAGTTTTTTTATCAAAAGGTAAAACCACACAAATTATCCGTTTATCCTATTTTTAATGGCTTTAAGTTGAATATTGCAAGCAAAAAATAAAATAAAATATTATACTGCACACTAACATAAGTTAAACGTTACAATGATCCGAAAAGATTATATTATGACCATTTGTTTTTTCATCAAACATTTCAAAATTCTCTAAGTTAATAATTATTCCATAACTCAAGTGATAAGTGATAACGTATCACACAATCAGTAGGAGGCAAAAGTCCTAATTTTTTTTATTTTTGTCAAATAAGTATTATATAGACACTGGCGAGATACAACCAGCCCAAACTATTCAACTAGATGGTGCTTAAAATTGGACCTTTCTTTTGGGCCCATCATTTGTTACTTACTGTTGGCCCAAAACCCATAGTGTCGACCAATAATAATAAATTTAAATCTTCTAAATTTTAAATTTTCACTCTAAAAGGTAAAGTGTGATGATTTATCCCTTATATTTTCTCTTGGTCCCACCTATAAAATTTATCTACTTAATATACTAAAACTGGATTTCTCCCAACTACTAAAGGTGACGTGTCGATCTCTCATACCTCCGTTTTCCTTCCAAAACGAATAAATTTTTTTCTATTCTAAATTATTTTATTATAATTATATTATAATTAATACTAAATGAATAATATATAATTATACTAATTTAGCAACATATCTTCACTATAATTAAAAAAAAAAAAAAAAAAAAAAAAAAAAAAAATATTAAATTATTATCATTAATCAGTTAAAAATACTTTTCTTAAAAAAAAATTTTATGGATAATAATAATATCAATAATAGTAATAAATAAATAAAAAATCTTTGTTACCCGATTCACATATATCAAATAATTTTTCTAAATTATTTTATAAAATATCTTTAATATAATTATTTTGTATTTAATATTTAATGAATAATATCTAATTATACTAATTTAGAAACATATCTTCATTATTAATTGTATCAAAATCAAATTTAATGCAATATAAACTACTTATCAATTATCAATTAAAAATACTTTTATCATTTTAAATGATAATAATAATATCAATAATAGTAATACTAATATAAAAATCTTTGTTATCCCGTATATGATGAAATTATTAATATAATTATACTAATTTTTTTTTTTTTGATAAAATAATATTTTATACATTTATTAAAAAATTACCTTAATAATAGGAATTTACATATTTATTTTGTTTTTACTAAAGTCTATATATAGTATTTTCCTGTGGTACATGAATCTAAATTTGAGAGTCAATTTATAATTTTATATTTAGTGTTTTTATATTTTATAAATAAAAATGTATTCTCATTTTTATTAAAAATTAATAATAAAAAAAAAAATAATTTATAATTTTTTATAATTATTTTCATATACTCATTCTATTATATTATTTCTTTGATAATTTTTTTATTTGTTGTTACTCTAAGTTATTCTTATCGTTTAAGTGTTCCATTTGATTGTCTTTTGCCACAATTATTTACAATGCATCACATCCATGAAATACCTCATCAAGTTGTCTTCACTGATTCAGGTTCCAACTACATGGATGTAAGCGTTCAAAGAAGAGGCAATAGTCTCTACTTTACGAAGGATGGTTGGATCTACTCACCTATTATGACCAACCCAATGGAATGTGGTTAAAGTTAGATTTTTAGGAGGAGCTCGATTTTTATTGAAGAATTGCATCCACAGAACTTTTTAGGGCAAGTTCAAGTTCTATCCCCTCCATGCTTTTTACGTCTGCTCGAAAATCTTCGAAAGTGGAACACTAATGAAATTGAATTCCCTCAGTTTCAGTTCAGTTTTTCTAAATTCGTGACAAATTCAGATATGCAATTTCAACGATTGGTAATATATTTAAATTTTCTTATTAAAAAATTTAGATAATTTTTTAACATATTTTGATTTTTTTCAGAAATTACCAGCTTTCTTTTGCATGCATGCAATGCCATTGAGGGGAATAAGGTTAGTTTGGTTTCTCGGCGGTGTGGCAATTCTATACCTTGCCGCATTGCATGGATAGCGGATGATGAAGCTTATCTAACAAGAGAATGGTCTAATTTTGTACAAATTCTAAATATTAAAACTTACGATGTTATTTCAGTTGGTTGTCGTTACAAGAATGATTCTATACTATACATGACTAAGGACTAGAATATGTTCAATATTGTTTAGGTAATTTGGTTTTACTATTAGTATTTGATTAAATTATAATTATAGAATTTTAAATTATTGCCTCAATTTATTTATTACGATTATTTTTTGTATAAGTGCTATTTTTAAATAATTTAATAAAATGAAGTAGTATCAGATATTATTAAGTTTATTTTTATCCTTTATTTCTTTATTTGGATTTTCATAATATTTGACAAAAAATGAACCTACACATATATTAAATCGTTGACCTAAAGACAATTTATTTTCCAATAAAAACATATTTTATTTATAATTGGAATAAAATTTATTTGCCAACGGTGGATAAAATTGAAATTACACCCATGTCATATAATTATAATTGATTAATTGGTATAAAATGAAATTATACCCGTGCCATGAGTAATAATCTAAATAATTATATCTTAACAAAATATAATTTGAAATGATTAATAAATAATTATCTTAACAAAAATAATTATTTAATAATTGATTTAACAATCAATACAAAAAATAATTATTAATAATAGTATTATTAACTGGGTAAATAATATAATTTCAAATTATTACTTGATATATAAATAATATATGAAAATCTATTGAGTAAATCAATCATTTTGTACCTTAATAATTTGACAATTATTACTCAATTAACCAGTTAATTGAATTAGTGATAACAATTTCCAATTTCAAATTTTGTATATTAAGTAGTTATTAAAAACTGGGTAATAACGATTTATACGGGAAAATCATTGATAAATTCAATTAACCATATAGAAGATAATATACTAACAGTTTTAGTATATTATTTATGGCAAGCGAAATTATTTTCTCATATTTTCTATTAAAATTGAAATTAGTAATAGTTTAAAAAATATTTATTAATAAAATTACTAATAGTCACATTTTTATACACAAGATATATGTTTTCTATATATTATTTAAAAAATATAATGAAACATGAATAATGAATGAGTATGTTATTTCTTCGACTAGCTAATTAATGCAAAATCGAGTACATTTTTTTATTCGATTGAGGTCATATTCTGTTTGGTGAAAATTTCAATCACCTTAATTAAATCCTGTCTTTGTGCCTTAACTTATACAGGTAGTAATATGTTACATATTATTTGGTATATCTAAATAGTTWTTTTCCATAGCGAAGATGTAAAAAATCATATTAAGTAAGACTTAGAGAAGGGGGTTGAATCTAAGGTCTTCTTTAACTTTGATTAAGTAAGACTTAAAACCTGAAATAATTACTTTGCTTCTATTTAGTCTGCACAGCGGATTATGCAGGAGACAATTATGTTTTGTCTCATAAAATCAGAAAAAAGAGTTGAGTAGAAAAAAGAGAATGACACAATCATATATCTTGGTTTAGTTGCCTTGTGCAATGCAACCTACATCCAGTCTCTACCACAACGTTTGTAGAATTTTCACTATCAATCCAAGTATTACATACACCAATTCTATAGGACTCAACGTAATCTTATCTGGGCACACAGGCTTCAACATAAACTTGACTTGGCTATGCAATTACCTAGACTCATCACATTAAGTGCTTACCCAACTTAGCAAGGGATACCTTTCAGGCATATGACACAAAATAGAAAATACAAGCAAAAAAATCTGAAATCATTCTTGACTTTTCTCTCAAATGTTTTTCTCAGCCTTTTTCTCTCTGTGGCTTTTTTCAATGCCTCTCTTTCTTGCCTTTTAACTCTCAAAGAAAACTAAGAAAGATATACATTGAAACTGAAGTACAAAATAGTAAAACATGAAGGAGATGACAATTCACAGCCTTGACTCTATGTACTGAAACCAACATCTGAACTCATAACCTCGTTCTTCATCTTGGCATAGTGCTCTTTTTATTAGTGTAGGTGCAATATTTCCAAGACTTCAAACTCAGTAGCGAGGGTTCACTCTTTACTCTTTACTCTCTCTCTCTCTCGTTCTCTCTCCTTGAGCTCTAATGAGAATCATTTTCCTTTTCGTATCTTGATTAAAGCCTCAATTAAGGTTTCCTCAAGGTCAACTTCTTGGACCTTGGGCTAGCAGAGATCATCCCTTCTCTTTCTTCAATCAACCTCCAAAATTAGGGATTTCAAATCTAGTTCTTATTTGACCGAGGAGTGCAGAGCAGCAAAAATTTGTTTGCTCAGTGACAATCCCAAATTCAAACCCTTGAAATTATGCTTTGGCTCCAAGTAACAGTTTGAGCCACTGATATACAGCAGAGATAATCAACCACCATTTTTTTCATCTTTCCTAAAATACCATTGCAGAGAGTAGGAGAAGATGTGAAGAAATCAACTTGTATGCAAATAAAAATTATTTACCTTTAACCTCTGAACTAGCTTAACATGCTTTTTGATTAGCTTGATATGACATTACTTTCTTGATTAGCTTTCTCTTTCTTCCTTCTCTAGAGTTTAAGTCCGAAAGTGAAACTCTCTATTTCTTTCTTGTGTTTACCCGATGAGAACAATACTGAGACTCAGCTTTGGAAAATCATTTCTTTTGGTTGAACGCTGATGGAATTGGTTAGTGAATCCATGTTCTCTCAGCAGCTCTGAATAACTTTTGGTTTCATTTGTTTGGGCTGTAACAAAAACAAGTTTTGGGCCTGCACACTAAAATATTTCATTAAATCCCACTTGGGTTATTAGCCCAATTTATTCATGTTTGTCATCATCAATATGTTAATTGTTTTCTTAACTCAACAAAGAGTAAATAACCATTTCTAACTATGAAAGATTCGAATGCTGACAAAATTAATTATGAAACAACAAAATTAAAGTTGTACCCATAAAAGATTGTCTTCCTTAAAAAATTACCCAAAACCTCCAAATGACCTTTTCCTCACCCATCATCATCGTCACATTACTCTCTCTCTCTCCCTTCTCTCTCAGCACAGGCTTATCACTCCGATCCTCTTTCATCCCCTTCTATTCACCGCTGCTATTTTTGGGTCTTTCTTTGCATGTCTTCGGAGCCGATGAGCAATAGATTCCATTTTTTTATTTGAACTCTTCCTACAACCTTCAACCATTCTAAATCCATAAAATTCCCATCAAACCTCCCGAACTAATGCAAACAGGCCAGTCTGACCGAAGAAAACCGCATAAATAGAACATAAAGAAAATGAAAACGAGAGAAATTAAAACGACGTGGTTATAGTCGAAGAGGCCCAATCTTGTGAAGGTGGAGAGGAGATTTCGGTAGTCTTTGGAAGCTTCAGAGATAGGTTAGCAAGGTAGAAGCCGGTGAAGAGAGGTTCGAGGCGGTTGAAGGCATGCTTGGGGTGGAAGCAAGGAATGCGTAAGTTATGTCTTGACCGGCGAGGTTGAGCAATGGGGATTGGGGAGGCCCCACCTGGATGTTGTTGGAGTTAATTGGTGATGTTGTAGACTTTGCTGTGAATGGAGATCCATAGATCTTAGGAGTTTGTTCTGCTTGCCGTGTTTTTCTCGTGAAATGTAGTTTGTTGCTTGTGGTTCCGCCATTGATGAATAATGTAACTGAAGTGAAAGAGTGTGTGTGGTGGTGGTGTTGTACTTGTAGTTGTAGACTTGTAGTAGTAAGTGCAACTGGTGGTGGTGGTGAACGAAAGGGAATGAATGGGGATTGGAAGCAGCAAGCCTGTGTTGAGAGAAGAAGGAGAGAGAGAAAGTAATGTGATGATGAGGGGTGAGAGAAGAATAATTTAGAAGTTTTGGTAATTTTTTAGGATTCAGATAATTTTATCGTAGAAAGTCGATCTTTCATGGGTACAAACTTTAATTTTATTGTTTTATAGTCAGTTTTATTAGCGTTCGAATCTTTTATGACCAAACATAGCTATTTACTCTAATTTTAAAGTATAATACTCACAATTGATTTTGTTCAGATGGCTCATTTACATAAATATCTCTATAATAATACAATATAACTTTAATATAATTTTTTGTCAATAATAATATAACAACATATTAGAAAAAAAGAGCAACATGATAGCAATAAGATATAACTCTACTCTCAATTATACTTTCTTAATAGAGAATTTGGGTTGGTCGAATTATCAACTTACTTGTTTGCTTAAGCAAGTTTTGGGTTTAAATCTCATCTATGCATGCACCAACCTATTAGCGAGCAACATACTCTTAAATGGAGTTCAGATCCATGACGGACTATTACACATGATGCCTATTTATAGACTTGAATATGTTGATTTTCTTAACCGCTGAGTCACTAAGTTATTGTTAATCAACTACAATTAATATATCTACAAAGTTCCTTTTTTTATACTGGAGAATAAAAAAATAGTCAAACAACACTTACAAATTACACATTAGTTCTGAAATTAAGTAAGAAAATAGATAAACTCTATGTTAAACTACGGTCTGAGAGGAAGCATAAAGTTCGATTACAAAGAATTTTATAAGACAAAAAGCAAAGATAAATCACAATCTCCAAATAAGTCTAAAGGCTTTTCAAATTTGAAAATATTTTCATAGACGACTAGTTTTCTTGTTGAATCTTCATTCCAGATTTGTAAAATCATATCAAAAAACTTACAAAAATAACAATACACCACAAAAAATTATTTTAGATCTAAATTTAGATCTCAAATATTTAAAAAAAATAGAAAAAAGAACAAGTAGGCAAACTCAAACAAACAGAGAAACTGAAAAAGAGGATACAGAAGAGGAGAGAAAAGCTTGTGAAAAAAGAGAGCAATAGTAGAACAATGTGAACGACTAAAAAGAGTAGTAGTAGTGGTGGAAGTGTGTTTGACAAAATAGTGAAAGTGAGACCGTAAAAAAGGAGAATGATAAATGGTTAGAAAGGAGAAAGAAAAGGGAAATAGGTGAATTAGAAGGAGGTTTTAAGGGGGAGGGGGCGGATGAGAAGAGCCGAGAAGCAGAGAAGGATCACCGCAATCCAAAACTGAGGCGGAGGCGGCCCTCAGGGTGTTTTATTTTTGTTTTCCTTTGCGGCGAAAGAGAGTGCTTTTGTTAACAATATATATCTGCAAAGTTCTAGTATAGCAAATTGGCAATCTATTTAATTGAGTAATTACTCAAATCAGTCCAAAAGAATTTTAGAATCGGACATTTTAATCCCTAAAAAAAATTAATACACAGATCAATCCCCGAGGTTTTACTCCAGCAAACAAATCAGTCCCTAATTCATTTTCCGACAGAGTAATTACCCAGATCAGTCCCCCAAAGATTTTAAAAACGTACATTTTAGTCCCAAGAAAAACTAATGTACAAATCAATCCCCAACGTTTCTCTCTGTTAAACATAATAGTCCTCTGTCCAAAAATAAAATAATAATTATTATTATTAATTGCTCAATAATATTGTACTATTTTTTTTGTATTGTTAATTTGGACAAAAATAATAATAAATTTATTCATTAAATTCTTATATATATATACATATATATATTCACGCAATAATAATAATAATAATAATAATAATAATAATAATAATAATAATAATAAGAGATTATTTTACAAGAAATTCAAGGTTAAAATCATTTGATATTTTTGTATTTATATAATAAAGATGTCTCAATGTAAAAGAAAATATAATATGTTTGTAATTAAAAAATATATATTAAAGAAAATATTTTATTTTTGGATTAATATTAAATAACATATTTTTTAAATACAAACATATATTTTTAATATAGCACGCACATCTTTTGAATATATTAAATACAAAATATCAAATAGTTTTTTTAACGCTTAATTTTTTGTAAAATTATTATTTATTATTATTATTATTATTATTATTGTTATTTTATTATTATTATTAATTACATAAATAATATTCAACCATAAATTTTTTGTATTTTCCTAGATAAAAATAGTGATAAATTTTATTTCATTAGATTTCTTTTATATATATAATATATAGTCATTAAATAATAATAATAAAATAATAATAAATAAAAATTATTCAGAAATTATTTTAAAGCAAAAAAATTCAAAATTAAATTATTTGAATATTTTTTGTATTTAATATAATTAAAAATGTAAGTTATTTTAATTTTAAAAAAAATTTGTTATTAAAAAAATATGTATTTAATATAATTCAAATTAAAATATTTTCTTTAATACATATTTTTTACTACAAACCCATATTTTTTTACATAAAAAAAAAAATCTTTTAATTATATTAAATACAAAATATCAAATAGTTTTTATTAACTTTGATTTCTTATAAAATATTCTAATAATTTTTATTATTATTATTATTTCGGTGACTATATAATATATATTATAATATATATATATATATATATATATATTAAATAAATTTATTATTCTATTTTGTCTAAAAAATATTAAAAAAATATAGTACAAGTATTATATTATTTGTAAATCAGATTAATAATAATAGTAATAATAATAATAATAATAATCAATAATAATAATAATAATTTTATTTTATTTTATTTTTAGACGGAATACTATTATGGTTTAACCCAGAGAGTAATATTTGGGATTGATTTTAATAATTTTTTTTGGGGACTAAAATGTCATTTTTTAAATTTTTAGGGATCTGATTTGGGCAATTACTTTGCCGAAATGAATTAGGGGATTGATTTGTCTGTTGGAATAAAACCGTTAAAGAATTAAATTTAATGTTTTAATTTTTTAGAACTAAAACACACTTTTAAAATCCTTTGAGACTATTAGGGTGTAATTACTCCTAATTTAATTTTACTATTGTAATAAGGATGTCACCACGTGATAACATAATTGTGATAAATTCTAGCCACAAACTTTAACTTAAAACAATGAATTAATACTTGATACGCATCATGATTTTTTTTAAATTCTATGTTTTTACCAATTTTACCATCTTAAATAAGTAATCTTTTAATTTATGAAACTTCTACTCAATTCTAAAAAATTAATAAAAAAAAAAAAAAAAAAAAATTGATTATAATTATTTGATTCTAAATTTAGTTTAATTTTCAACAATTTTGAATCAAGCTAAACCATTACAAGAATTTAGCATGCTTAAACTTTTTTGGTTTTTAAATAATAAAAGTTCGCTATTAACTAAGCTATTCCTCCTTCTTTAATAAATGAAAATACTAAGTTATTCATTTTTTTTTATAATTTGAATTAATAACATTTTAAAATCAATAGTTTTTTTATATTCTCGCATGAAAATAATATTTAAATTATTAATATTTTTACACAATATTTAATTAAATAAATTTAAATAAATTAATCTACGATTTATATATTATTTTTACATATAAAAATATTTTCATAAGAAAAAAAAATCTTTTTAAAATAAAAAACAGTCATCTTTTCTATCTAAACTTTGACTTGAACTTTTAGTAAGGATTTTTCCTCAACAATTTTGTTTGATTTTTAAAATTGCTTTTAACGCAATGGAGAATAATGAGGATGACAAAGCTTGGTTGTCTTTGCCTCTTCGAAACACGAAATGTAACATGAAATGTGTATATAATAAAGATCAACTAAATAAATAATTATCAATATATTTATACATAAATATTTATTATTTAATTTATTTTTTATTTTAATATATATTCTGTTCTTACTTGGTAACTCCGAGGTATAGCTCGTCCTCTGGTAAGATCGGCGGACTCCTAGAGTGAACCGAGGTATACGTCGGCGATGCACGAACGGCGAGGGTGGGTACCTGCAAAGGCACTCCGACGCTCAAGTTAGTATTGTAGGGATGATAATTCTTAATCTTGTAGAAGTTACGTACCTTCTTTTGGTCTTTTGTCTGCTTTATATTAGCAGGAGAAGTTCGGCCGTTATCCTTCGCAAATGTAACGTCTGGGAAGAGCATAAATGGTGGATCCGACGTTATTGATTTAAGGTCATTCATGATGAAATCGTCGGTTACGATTGGGCCTGATGTGTAGCCGAGCTATAACGTGTAACTGATGTTTACTGGTCATATCACAGCCCCCAAGCTTGACCTGACTTTTAAAGAGATAGGTTGAGCTTTTATAATGAGTGAGTAATAGCTCGGCACACGGTGCCCAGCCCCCAGGTCAACGTAGCATCTTTGAAAGTTAATGTTGGGTTACTGAAAAGTTTAATAATTATTCTTCAAGTTGTTATTGGTGTAAAAGGTTTTAATTATTATTTTACTACTTTTCCTAGATAGGTGCGAGTTCCAATGCTTACTTGGAACCGTTGGTCATGGTGGCTCATTTAATGTTTTTAATTTCCATCATTAATTCTAGAGGGTTTAAGTAAATGAACAGTTAGATACTTTTGCCCCTTTCTCTTTCTTTTGGAGTTTTTTAGTTTCAGAAGGTTTTAAACACCATGGGCAGCAAAGGTTAGTAACAAAATCTCTTCTTTTCGTTTGAATCTTTTCTTCCTCCTTCTCTGATTTCGTCAAAAACCATGAGTGAAAAGAAAGGTAAATCTTTGCCCCGTGTTGATGATGGTGATTCGTATGACTGGGTTGACAGCGATGTGAAAATAAGGGCTTCGCTTTTTCTGGATATGGATAGTGTTAGGCAGGTTAGTGTTGCTGGTATAATGAAACCCGGTTGTCGCTTGGAGTTACTTCCATGCAACCGCTCAGATCGGGTTTTTCATAGGAGAGAGGATTTTGAGAGTTTTTATATGTATAGTTGTGTGTTAGAGGAGTTGAGGGTTCGACTTCCTTTTAGCGAGCTTGAATGTGATATTCTGAAACAATTGAACTGTGCTCCTTCACAAGTTCATCCTAACGGTTGGGCTTTCATAAGATGTTTTCAGATTCTAATGGAATTTCTGGAGGTTAAACCAGATTTGGAGCTTTTCTTTTCGTTATTTCAGGCAAAAGGGGTTTGGAAAGGGTTATGGGTGAACTTGAATAGCACACCTGGTTTTGCGATTTTCAAATTGTACAAATCTTCCTTTAAAAATTTTAAAGAAATGTTTCTGAAAGTTAAGGCTGTGGATGAGGACTTTCCTTTTTATATGGATGAAAACCTTGGGGAAAAGTTTCCCTTATATTGGTGTTGCCAACCTCAGCAAATTCTGGGTCCCGAAATGATATCTGAGAGGAATGAGTGTATCATATCCTTTTTGATTGAGATGGTATCGAAGGGGGGATTGGTGTCTGTGTCAGAGTTGCTTCCTTGGGAGGTTAATAAGTCGGCTGTTATCGATTACTTTGGTGAGGCTATCAGGGTATGCTTTTGTTTTTGTTTTTTCAATTAAATGAGAATTGTATTATGCTGATGTTGTCCTTGTTATTTCTGTGGCAGGTGGGAAATTTCCTGGAGTTACTGCTTCGACTCTTAGGGCTCGGTTCAAGTCTAAAAACTTTGAAGGATCCTCATCGAATGCGGAGAAGGTGGAGGTTGGGGGAGAGGTCGATCAGCCCCTCCCAAGAAAGAAAGGAATCGTTTTTAAGAAAAGAAAGACGGAGGGTGGTGCYACTTCCGGGAATAARGAAACCGTWATTCAGCTTGATGACTTGTCTAGTTTTAGTGTGAAGCAGGAGAAGCTTCACACTTTTGAGGACAATGGGGATGGTTCATCTCTTTGGGACCGAGGTTTTCCGTTTAATGTTATTGCAGACGAAGTTGTGCAGGGCGTTGCTGATATAGCTCGGGTGGAGGAGGTAGGGGATGTTGGAGTTGATCAGTTTCTGCAGGTATATTTATTTTAAGTATTGGTTTCGCTTAACAACTTATGTTTGTAAGCTTTTAACGGTTGAATATTTAAACTTCAGGTGTTGGGTTTTCGATTGGCTTGTGTTGGCCGTAGCCAGGAAAAAAGGCATAAGAGGATGGCTACCGAGGTTGAAGAGGTCGGTGTTCTAAAGGAACAGTTGTCGGCTAGAGAATTAGCCTTAACAGAATTGCAAAATAAATTTTCTGATTTGGAAAAGGAGTTAAAAGTTGAAAAAGAGAATCGTGAAAATGATGCTGAACTATTAAAAAAGAAAAATAGTGATGTTGAGAATATGAATAAGCGAGTTGCTGACCTTACTGCACAGATGAAGGAATTCAAGGCTAGTAGGGAAGGTGACATTCTTGATGCCTTTGCTGAAGGCTTTTACCGTGCTGTGACGCAGGCGAAGTTTCTGATGCCTGATGCCGATTTTGGGGAGATGGATCCAGGCAAGGTAATTCGGGACGGGCAGCTTGTAGATGACGAGGAAGTAATTGAGGAAGGTGGTGATAACTTAGCTAAGTAATGATTCAGTGTAGTATTTTAGTAGTTTTGTTCTTATTTTGTAGAACTGATGTTCATGACTGTTTTTTGTATTAACAATCTGCGTAATTAGGCTTTTGACTTTCCTAATTGCATTGTCTGATACCCGTTAGTGGGGCTGAAATGATGTTTTGATGATTTGTTTGTCTGTGAAGGGATTTATTAGGTAACAAACCCCCTTGCGATTTGTTGATGATAACACAAATTCGGTCGGATGGAATTTTAAATTATATATAAATGCATTAAAATTTTGGGCAAAGCAGTACCTTACAATTATAACTCGGGTAGGCTGGCCTCGTTAAAACCTCCTTGAGCAAAACCCTTTTTTTTTCTTTGGGAAAAATCTCAAGTGAGGAAAAAGAGTACCAGCACTCTGCTTTTGTTTTAACTGAAATATTGCTTTAAAGAAGTGACATTCCACGAACTCGGAATCTTGGTCCCATCCAAGTGCTCTAGTCTGTAAGCTCCTTTGCCGAGGACTTCAAGTATACGGTAGGGTCCGTCCCATGTTGCTGCGAGCTTTCCGTGGGAGGGTGGTCGCCGAGCCGCTTCGGTTTTCCTGAGGACCAGATCTCCGATGTTGAAAGACCTTGGTTTTACTCATTTGGCATGTCTTTGATTTAGTTGCTGTTGAAGGGCCTGGTGGTGGACGACTGCTGTATTTCTGATTTCCTCTACCAAGTCAAGTTCTGCTCGGCGAGCTTGGTCGTGATTCTCTGCTAAGGCTCTTAATGATTGTTGTGAAACTTCTAAGGGAATCATAGCCTCGGATCCATAGACCAACCTAAAAGGTGTTTCCTTCGTTGATGTATGCACGGTAGTATTGTACGACCATAATACCTCTGGGATTAGCTCGGCCCAGAGTCCTTTGGCGTTGTCGAGCTTTTTCCTTAAGGCGTGTAGGACGACCTTGTTGGCGGCTTCTACCAAGCCATTAGACTGTGGGTGTTCCACCGATGAAAAGTGGTGGTTTATTTTTAGCTTCTGTAGGAAGTCTTTAAAACTATGATCGGTGAATTGCCGACCATTGTCGGTGACAATATGCCGGGGAATTCCGAATCTGCATATGATTTGTTTCCAAACGAATGATATCATCTGGGAGGATGTGATTCTTGCCAGGGGTTGTGCTTCAATCCATTTGCTGAAGTAGTCAATAGCCACAACCAAATACTTCAGTTGTCCTGGTGCGGTAGGAAAGGGGCTGAGGATGTCAATTCCCCATTGGTTGAATGGCCAGCTTATTATAGACTGGTGAAGCTGCTCGGCTGGAATGTTAATGATCGGTGCGTGTTTTTGACACTGGTCGCAAGTTCTGACCTTCTTTCTGCTATCCTCCCATAAACTCGGCCAGTAAAAACCGGCTCGAAGTATTTTTTGTGCGAGGCTTCTTGCCCCTGAATGTATGCCACATATTCCTTCATGGGCTTCGGCTAACACAAGATCAGCGTCATTCCTGTCCAGACATTTCAAAAGAGGTCGGGAGTATCCCCGCCTATACAGGGTGTTATTTATTAAAGTAAAGAAAGAAGCTTGTCGTCGAAATCTTTTCTTATCTGAGATTTCTTTGGGAAGAGAACCCTCTTTTAAATACTGTATGTAAGGTAGTTGCCAACTTGTTTCATTTGAAATGTTTGAAGCGCTCATAACATGTATACTCGGCTTGTCTAAGGTTGACTGTAATAATGTTGCTGTGTGCGACTGTGTAGTAGCTAATTTTGATAGAATATCAGCCCTATGATTTTGTTCTCTAGGAATGTGGCAAATTTCAATTTTTCGAAAGCCATTTACCAACTGCTGTACAAGCTCTAAGTATTTTAATAAAAGCTGATCTTTAGTTTGAAAAACTTGATTAACCTGTTGCACTATTAATAGGGAATCGCAGTAAACCTTTAGAGAGGTAATGTGTAAATCAATTGCTAACCTGAGCCCGGCGAGGAGGGCTTCATACTCGGCTTGGTTATTACTGGCCTTGAAGGAGAATCGGAGGGAATGTTCGAGGATGATACCTTCAGGACTTTCGAGTAATACCCCTGCACCTGACCCTTGTGGATTTGAAGCTCCATCTACAAACAGGCTCCARRCCGAGTTCTGYTCGTCCAYATTTGGTTGGGTAAGCTCTGCGACAAAATCTGCTAGGTATTGGGATTTGACGGATCCTCTTGGCTGGTATTGGATATCGAATTCAGAAAGTTCGATTGCCCATTTGATAAGTCTGCCYGCCAATTCCGGCTTTGAGAGGACGTGCCGAAGAGGTTGTTCGGTTCTGACRATGATAGTGTGTCCTTGGAAATATGGTCGGAGTCGTCTCGAKGAGAAGACYAAGGCCAACGCCAGCTTTTCCAATTTTGGGTAACGAAGCTCGGCACCCTGCAGTGATTTACTCACAAAATAGATCGGTTGCTGAACTTTCTGCGTTTCTGTTACAAGGACAGAACTAATTGCTGTRTCAGTAATAGAYAAGTATAYATATAAYGGCTCATTAGGTTTTGGCTTTTGTAAAACYGGTGGTTTTGAAAGAAATTGTTTTAAATTTTGAAACGCTGATTCACAGTCTGCSGTCCATTCAAAATTTTTTGTTTTCTTTTTTAAACATTGGAAAAAGGTAAAAGACTTTGCTGCCAAACAGGGTAGAAATCTGGATAAGGCGGCGAGGCGTCCTGTTAGTCGTTGCACCTCCTTTACCGTTTTTGGGCTATGCATATCAAGGATCGCCTGACATTTTTCAGGGTTTGCCTCAATTCCTCGGCTAGTAAGAATGAATCCGAGGAATTTTCCCCCGCGTACTCCGAACGCACACTTTTCGGGATTCAGTCTCATGTTATATCTTCGGATCTGCCCGAAGATCTCAGCTAGGTCCTGTATGTGAGAGTTGCCGACCATGGTTTTGGCCACCATGTCGTCCACATAGACTTCGATATTCCGACCTATTTGGTGCTCGAAGACTTTATTCATTAATCGCTGATATGTTGCACCTGCATTCTTTAGACCAAAAGGCATGACATTATAGCAGTARTTACCATATTCAGTTATAAAGGCAGTTTTGTCTTTGTCTGATGGATGCATGAGGATCTGGTTATAACCAGAGTATGCGTCCATAAAACTCAGCGAATCATAACCACAGGAATTGTCAACTAAAGTGTCAATACATGGTAAAGGATAGGCATCTTTGGGGCATGCCCTATTTAGGTCAGTAAAATCGACGCACATGCGCCACTTACCGTTATTCTTTTTTACCATAACAACATTGGCGAGCCATGTTGTGAACCTGATTTCTCTGATGAAATTCGCGGCAATGAGCTTTTTTACCTCGGCCAGGGACGCGAGGCGTTTTTCTGCTCCGAGGTTCCTTTTCTTTTGAGAGACTGGGCGAACTTCTGGATTAATTGCTAACCTGTGGTTGATAACAGATGGATCTATTCCGGGCATATCGGCAGATGTCCAGGCAAACAAGTCGGCATTTTGTCGTAAAAAGGTTGTGAGTGATTCCTTCTCCTCTTTACTGATAGATGTCCCCATGAAGGTGTATTTGGCGGGGTCCTCGGTCAAGGTCACCTTTGCTAAATCTTCATTCGGCATGGGCCGATCTTCAAAGTCGGCTCTGGGATCTATTTCCGTTAAACTTGGTTGGTCAGGCTGGATGGAGTTGACCTGAACCACGTTGTTCCTTTTGATCGGCTTCAGGCTTGTATTATAGCATTGCCGAGCTTCATGGAGGTCGCCATGTATTGTTGCCACTAAATTATCCTGCACAGGGAACTTGACACACAGATGAACTGTAGACACAATTGCTGTAAATCTATTCAAAAAAGGTCTACCTAATATTAGATTGTAAGGGCTAAAACAGTCGACAACAAGATACTGAATGTCTTGTGTCTTAAATAATGGTTGCTCACCGAGTGTGGTTTGTAACCACACGGAACCCAAAACAGGGACTCGTTCCCCGGAAAATCCTACCAAGTCTCCATGATATGGCTGCAAAATTTTGTTACTTAGTTTCATCTTTTCGAAGGTTGTATAGAATAGGACGTCTGCACTACTTCCGGGGTCGAGGAGCACTTTGCGAACTATTAGATCCCCCAACTGGATAGAAATCACTACAGGATCGTCATAATTAGCATCAATATGATTAAAATCGGTTGATCCGAAAGTCATTTCTCGCAGTTCTTGGACCGGCTGAGGTACTTTAGGGGCATCTGTAACGGCCAGCATGGCCCGATAAGTTCTCTTCCGCGCCGAGCTGGTATGTCCGCCTCCTGCATATCCTCCTGAAATACAATTTATGATTCCTCTGGGTTGGGCTGGTGTTTTGTCTTTTTCTTTTGATGASGGACTTGCKGTCRCAAGGTCGGARGCCGAGGTTGTATTCTTCTGCATACGCCCGGCRATGAACTTGTCCAGGTGTCCCTGTCTTGCGAGGCGCTCTAGGAGATCTTTAGCGATCACACATTCATCCGTTGTGTGACCATGTTTCTGATGAAAGGTGCAGTATTTGGATTTATCAGCGGTCTTAGACTCCGGATAAGCGCCAGCTTTACGAGGAGGCTTGATCAATTTGGAGTTGAGTATTTCTTTAATAATGTCATCTCTCTTTGTGTTGAATTGGGTGTATGACTCATAACGGGGAACCGGCTTGAATGCTTTCTTACTGTCGCGGGGCTTATCCTCGTCCTTGGCCGCGGTTGACTTTTCTGTTTTGCGAGCTTGCCGAAGTTCTTCGACATCTATCTGTCCTTTGGCTTTTTCGCGAAATTCGGCCAAGGTTTTTGGTTTACTCACAGCTATCGTCTCCTGAAACTTGCCCGGACGGAGGCCGCTCTTGATTGCATGGAGATGGACTTCAGGATGAAGGTCGGGGATCCTCATTGCGACTTTTGTAAAACGAGTGATATAATCCTTGAGGCTCTCTTGTGGTCCTTGTTTGATCGTCGTCAGGTAGTCGGAATCATGTAGGTATATTGCAGATGCTGCAAAGTGGTCTTCGAACTGCTTTGCCAGCTCTTGAAAACGCGATATTGAATCTGCAGGCAAAGAACAAAACCAGTCAAGTGCAGGACCGTCTAAAAAAGATGGAAAACAACGGCATAAAATAGGGTCAGATGCACCATTAACGATCATAATAGATCGGAATTTCTTGATATGCTGCTTTGGATCTCCCAATCCATCATAAGGGGTCAGAGTGTTCGGCAGGGTGAACTGTTGAGGCAGCTGAAAGTTCATAATGTCGGCCGTGAATGGTCCGGCAGAATTGTCGCGCTCATCTTCCTCATCACCTGGTTGGGATCTTTCTGTATGCTGAGCTTCTTCTTCTTCCTGCTGAGGTGTTTCTGAAACATGAGTCGGTATTGACCGACGTTCATGATTTTCCTCTCGGTTATGAAGGTCATCATTGTGTTCCAGCCGATTAGTGACCAATTGCGCGATTTGTTCCTGCATTCTTCGGTTTTCCTCCGCCATTTGTTGGTTTGCTTGCTGAAGTTCGGTCACCATCCGAAGGAGCTCAGATGGGGTCGGGGGAGGGACGTCAGCCATGGTAGTGTTTCAAGGGTGTTTTGGGACCTTTGCAAATGGTTTTTCGAGTTGTTCGGGCCCCACGGTGGGCGCCAAATGTTCTTACTTGGTAACTCCGAGGTATAGCTCGTCCTCTGGTAAGATCGGCGGACTCCTAGAGTGAACCGAGGTATACGTCGGCGATGCACGAACGGCGAGGGTGGGTACCTGCAAAGGCACTCCGACGCTCAAGTTAGTATTGTAGGGATGATAATTCTTAATCTTGTAGAAGTTACGTACCTTCTTTTGGTCTTTTGTCTGCTTTATATTAGCAGGAGAAGTTCGGCCGTTATCCTTCGCAAATGTAACGTCTGGGAAGAGCATAAATGGTGGATCCGACGTTATTGATTTAAGGTCATTCATGATGAAATCGTCGGTTACGATTGGGCCTGATGTGTAGCCGAGCTATAACGTGTAACTGATGTTTACTGGTCATATCATATTCTATATTTGATTGTTGCATCACTAATTATTAATACACCGTTTATGGTATGGGCATAAATGTGACGTATAATATAAGCGGCAACGGTGTTACACCTTATAATTAGGGGATAAGCATGAAAAGTTGCGGGTTATCTTTGTGGGCAAATACTAGCCTTCAAAAATAAACGCGTAATAGTGGAGATGGTGCAATTTCCCATATATAACTATATAAGAGCCAAATCTACATTTAACGACATGCCGATGACCATACGGCCATATCCTCCTCGCAGCATCAGCCACATGTCACTGCCTACATCTTCATATTTGATCAGGAAGGTGCTAGTCAATTGCTTAATCATATACTTTTAGTTATTTAATATTAGTGATGATGTTCATACATTCAACATTGGTAAGGTAATGAATAATATAATCCTGGTCCTTACTATTTCGCTATGAAGAGTGCATATTTCTTTGTAATTTTGTATACAATTTAACAAACACTAACTAATAGATTTGAATTTTTTAAAATTTGAATTTCACTTTACTCTCTCTTTAGAGAATAAAATATGATCTTCTATCCTTGAATAATTTGTAAAAGATCATACTTTATTCTCTAAAGTAAAATTCAAATTTTAGAAAATCCAAATTTTTAACTAATTAATAATCATAATTAAACTCTGAGAGAGGTCTGGAGAATATTATACAGTTGTTTGAGACTTCCCGATAAGAAAAAAGCTTAGAGCTAGTAAAGTGCAAACGAAGAAAGTGAAGAGCAGCAAACCGTATAGCAGGAAAGTGTTGATTTTGTTTGATGATTGGTTGGAGCATTGGTCAAGAAGTTGTGTTGAAACCTTTGATCTAGAAACCGCGTGATTCTCTATTTGTTGTCCCTTGTGGTGGCTATGGGCTATGGCCGTCAGAGTGCTGTTTCATCTAAGTTGATGATATCAACTAAGTTGATCTCTGCATAATAACCCACTTCGTCCACCACCTACATGTTATCACAATTTCATTCAATTTCATCACACTTTCTAACCACACATCACAACATATAAAGTAATTTCCTTGCTTTTCTCATGCAATTGTTCAAGTTACCTTAGAATGATCGGAAGAAGCTTTGGGATTGGCTTCATTGGCAACTATACGACTGGATTCAATTTGGGTAGTAGTAGAAGGAGAACTATTATTATTGTTACCCTTCTTGGAACTACATCCAACCTCTTTATCTTGAATAGGCACATAAGTGCTCCTTTGAATTGTAACCCCTTCTTCTGAGACTCCACAACAATTCTTACGTGAAGCTTTGTTAAAACGATCTTGAATAGGCACACAAGGGCTCCTTTGAACCGTAACCCCTTTCGAAACTCCACAACTACTCTTGCGTGAAGCTTTGTTAGAACGATCTTGAATAGGCACACAAGTGCTCCTTTGAATTGTAACCTCTTCTGAGACTCCACAACTACTCTTGCGTGAAGCTTTATTAGAACGATCTTGAATAGGCACACAAGTGCTCCTTTGAACTGTAACCCCTTCTGAGACTCCACCACCACTCTTGCGTGAAGCTTTGTTAGAACTATCACTAGCATGGAATTTTGTGTTTCTCTTGAGCCGACAAACCACCAAAGAATCCTGATTCGAGTCACAAAAGTGTTACTTATTGTACTTAAGTAAATATCAAATTTATGCCATGTAAAGGTAACCAGTGAACCGAAAGTAGCTAAATTGTCTTTATGAAAATATATGCTAAATACTATGTAAAGGTAAAGTGCTATGACTCCCAAGAATTAAACCAAGATTCACTCTAACCAACTAATTCAAAACTACCTAAATAGATTTTGATTTGATGTAGTCTAAATCTTGATAATACATGTATTCTCTTACACAATCAACGGAAGGAGAATATGTGAATCAATTAACCTGAAATTTGTCATTGATGCAGTACTCATGAATAATCCATTCAGTTCTCTGGCCTTTAGGAGCTCGACCGACATGGAATACCAAGGTGCGTTTGGTACCAATCACATTTTGACCAGACTCTATCTGTCGTTCATTGCCTGTGACCTTCCAATACCCATGTTTAGTAGCCCTTTTATTTTGTGAACCATTGGGATACTTTCTCCCTCGTCGCGAGAAAAAAAACCACTCATCGTTTGATTTAATGAACGATTTTTCTGTTTTCAAACATTTTTATAATAAATATTTACGTGGCTCAAGAAACAAGCAACAACATCATTCAAAAAGAAAGAATAAGACTGACCAGGCAAATCCCAAGGCTCAAAGGTGCAAAGTTCAAGCTCGGAAATAATCTGAACACTGTCCTCGTCACCATCCAATTTTTTTCTGAGGTAATAAGAGATCAACTCATGGTCAGTGGGACAGAACCTAAAGCCAGGAAACATGGAAGAAGCTGCTATTGACATGTTTACTCCGCTTGAATCCCTATCCACCATGATTCTAAGGTGAAAGTAAAAGGGTTTGGTGTTAGAGAGAGATATGTTGTTCTGTTCTTTGTTTACTGGTGAATGACAACAATTTGGTACGACAATTTAGGCCTTTGTACTTTGAGTGAAACAGGGTCGGCGAGGGAACCAAGCATGTTTGATGCCATTCTTTTAACGTGTCATTCGCATGTACACTTCGATCGYRACTAGTCCGTGCTTCCGYTTTTATCTTCATCCCCACTCTCACACCTCTMCCATTGTTTCCTTAATTTCTGCATCCCATTTTTTTTATTCCTTATCTTAATYCATCTAAATTTGTCTTGTTCACATCACCTTGGAACTTATTTTTTATCTTTTTGTAGAATTTCAAATACATCATATTTTAATCAAATTTTTATTGCATGTTAATAGTTAATAGTAAAGAAAAAGACGATCATCTCTCTTATAACCGAGTCACCAAAAAAATTCTCTTTCATAAATTATCTAATATAATATTTGCCCCTTCTTTCTTGTTTTCAGTTCTCATAAATACACATAATTTTGACTTAAAATATTGCTCATCATTGTAACAAAATATGATAAACATGAACATGAATAAAATTCAAATTCAAATTCAGCTCTTRTACAGTTTGCTAATGATTTGTTATGCTTAGTTTGTTATATCTAGAGTTAGGAAACTCTATTGCTAGCTTTTTTTAGAGTGGCAAATAATTAAAAGATATGTGCACGTTTTAAAATTAGGACAGTAGAAAAATATATTAGTCACGCTTGTTTATTTTTTTTATAGTCACACTTTTGAAGAGTGGCAAAAAAAAGTGTGATTAAATCACTAATTAATCATCCTCCTCATAAAATTGTGGTGATTAACTTTTTTTGGCCACACTTTTAAAGCATGGCACAGAAAAATATAACCAAATTTCTAATCAATCTCACCTTTATAAAAGTATAAAAGCGTGGTTGTTGACTTTTTTTTGTCCACACTCTTAAAGCATGACAAGAAAAAAATGTAGCAGCAGTTCTTTTTCCTTACAGTGAGCTAACTTAGTATTTAGTTGGTTTGTTATTTTATTTAACTATTTAATCATTGTACATAAAACACTGATAATGTGAGTGTCTTTATTTTATGTGAATAATTCACAATTCATATATCACTAGTTCTCTCTTTTTGTTCTTTTCTTTTACTCTTGAGTCTTTCATCCTCTTCTACTTGTTATCAATTGTTCTTTCGCACGTCAGATTGCAGATTCAGATTCTATTCGTGTCTCTCCTACTTTATCAATTTATTACCTTAGAAAATTGATACTATTTTACAATTATGATGTTTAATTTGTAGCACTGCATTATGTTCGTTTGAGTGCATGTGTGGATGACCACTTCGCAGAAAATATTTTTTTTATATAATAATAATGCATTTCTCTTCACTAACTAATAATACAAACTTTTTACATAACTCTCCATGCACACAAAAACTCTAAGTGAAAACCAAGTAGATCTTAAGAAAAATATTAGAATATCTTAGCTTATTCTATTCAATTTAATTGGAGGTGCAGTTAACATGCTTGGATATCATGGTTCCTACTAAATTAACGATGTTTTGAGTTATTGAACTTGATTTTGGATAATTTTTAACAGATATTTAATTGTATTGATTTTGTTTTATCAAATTTTATATCTTAGTTGAATCGTTATTTTATATTACTTAAAAAATCAATTAATTAACATGGTTATTTTCTTTTAGTTAAATTACAAAGTTACTTCTTACATTTTTAATGAAATTGTAAATTGGTCTTTAAAAAAAATTAAAATTTATAATTTAGTTTTCATCTTTCAAGAAGTGTTTGATTTAATACAATATTTTCTACCTATTTTCTATGTTAACAAAGTGTTTTTAACATATTCTGATAATATTCGATTAAATCAATTATAAATTTTAATTCTCTTTAAAAATCCAATTATAAACTTTTTAAAGTAAGGGGACAAATTTATAATTTTACTGAAAATATAGAAATCAACCGTATAATTTAATCTTTTTCTTTCAATTTACCTTTTTTTTCCTTTCTAATTGACAATTTTCTATATCTATTATTATTGAGAGTTATGAAGAATATAAAATATATGGATGACTATACTAAAGTCTCTTCTACTTTAGTATATTTTATATTTATAAAAAAATAAGAATGACTATATAAAAAATACTTTATATTTATAATTCTATATCTTTGTGTGGAAAATGGATATTTCTTTTATGCCATTTTTTTTTGTGCAATACTAGACTAGTACTCTTCTTTAATATTTTCTTTTTGTCATCATTTTTCAATATTATTCTTTGGTATTTTTTGTTTTAATTTTATATTTTAATAAAATTAATAATTTATATTATAAAAAATAACAATAAGTAAATAAAGTACATATTTATTCAAAAATACAATGAAAATTATGCAAAGTTAAACAAAAAATAAAAAAATTACATAAAAGAATTTGCATTAATAAAAATAATTAAAAATATATGAATAATGAGCCGTTGAGTATTAAAAATTATTAGAGAACATAAAAAAATCTAAACAAAAACATTCATATTATGAATAAGAAAAATAAATGAAAAATTGATTAAAAAAAATCAAAACTTAAAAAAGAGTACTAAAAATAATAATATAAAAAATATTTATTTTCAAAGTATAACCATAAAAAAATAAATACAAAAAGTCTAATGATTGAATGGCAAATGAAAAAAAATATTATTTCTAGTATCTCTTCTTACAAATGAGATTACAAATGAGATTAAATGACAAAACCAGCAGAACAGAAATAAATATTTTTAATAAAAGATAAATCCAAAAGCCATCATTTGTTTACAGTGAATGAAAATTAAAATACAGAATCATATTTGCATTCAGACAAAAACAATAGTCAAATAAAATATTTTAAAATTTAGACAATTGAGCATGTTTTAAAAATTAAACCAAATACACCTTTAAAATTGACTGTGTTTTTTTGTGCGAATTTGTATACTGATAGGGTAGGGTACAAATTTAGGGTATACTCTATTCTATCGTACTCTAATCCGTACCCCTAATATATATATATATATATATATATATATGTATATAATAATATATATATATATATATATATATAATATATATATATAAATTATGTATAGTAGTAAAAAAAAATTTTTTTTTTTTTTTTTTCTTTTTTATAAAATTTTAAAATAATTTTTTTACTGTTTCACGATTTTGATGGTTATATTATTTATATTTTATACTGAATTTCTTTAGAATTTTATTATTTTTAATTTTAATTTAAATTTAGTTTTTTTATTTTCTATTTTATTAATATGTATGAAATTTGGAATGGTTGAATTTTATATTTGTTTAAAAGTTTTTTATGTTTTTGCGAGTAGTGTCGGTAGGATAGGATTTAGAATTTTAGAGTGCGAGTAGAGTTAGGATTGAGAGATTCTTAACTCGCGGATAGGATAGGATAAAATTTTAAAAAATTTTCAACCCGCGAATAAGGTCTAAACTTTATTCTATCCTACCCATTGCCGGTTCCATCTCTAATCGACCATTCTCAATGTCCATTAACAATTTTTTTTTTACTAATGTCTATTAATATTAATCAACGAGAGTTGTAAATTAGTTGTGAAGATCTGTTCTTTTTCTTTGTTTCATTTATGATATGGATAAAGAACTTATACAATATGAAAAAGGCCATTTATATATAGAGAGAGAGGGATTAATAGTTAATTGTCTCTAAAAGATGAGATGTTCTTTAAATTTGTTCTTAAAAAATTTTATCAATTAAATTAGTCTTTTAAAAATTGTCAAGTAATAATATTTGTTCTTCAATTACTCAAYCAATAATTTCTGTCAATGATTGATAATGTGAACAATTAATTGATAATATATATGACAGCTAACATATMTAATTGGAYGCTAATTAAATATGTTTTGAGAATCTATTAATTWAGTCGCTAGATCTTAATTGGRAATAGAGTTTATGTAATTGGRAAAAATAACTAAATTAATAGATTTTTATAAACATATTTGGTCAATATTCAATTAGATATGGCAAGTATCATGTGTGTTGTCAATTAATGCACAACATCATTTGTTGATAAAAATTATTAATGGAGTGATTGAAGGACAAATCTATTATATCTATTATTTTACAATCAAAATGTGCCTCACGTCACTTTCTCATTGTAATTAAAATCAAATCTTTTCCTCTAAAATTAAAGAATTTTCCTCTCCTCCTTACTAATTTTACAACCAAAATGTGCCACATGTCATTCTCTAATTGTAATTGAAATTAAATCTTTCTCTCTAAAATTAAAGAATTATTATTCCCTCTTTCTTACTAATTTTACAACCAAAGTGTGTCACATGACACTCCTTCRTTGTAATTGAAATCAAATCTTTTCCTCCAAAATTAAAGAATTCTCCCCTCCTCCCTCTTCCTTTCTCTATTTCTCTCATTCTTTCAACCACTCTATCTATTTTATATATCATTATCAATATCAATGACTAATTACTAATTTGACAATCAAAATGTGCAACATAATATTCTTTAATTGCATTAAAATTAAAATTGAAATATACATATATTATGTATCATACATTACTATCTAATTTAATAATCAAATATGTCACATGACACTCTCTTATTAAAATTGAAAGAGAATATTTTTTTTCAAAATTAATAAACTCCTTTACTAAATTCTCTCATCTACCTCTCTCCATTTTTCTATTTCTCTCTACTATTTTTACTATATATATAATTTATATTTTATATTAATAATTTGACAAATCAAAATATGTCATCCAATATTTTTTACAATTAAAATAAAATTTTTTCTTCCAAAATTAACAAACTCTCACTCTCACTCTCACTTTTCATTTTTATCTTTATATTTTTCTCTCTTTTCTCTCATTCTCTATTTTTTCTATCTTTCTCTTCTACAGAAAATAAAATTAACAAAGTAATATAATTTAAATAAAAAATATTATTATTATATACATAGTTTTTTATTTTTTTATTTAGCTTTAAATTTTTACCGCTTATCTTTTAAATCTATATTTTTATTTCTCTTCTTTTAAATATTTATTAAATATAATTTGGAGAGAATACTAATGTTATAATTAAAGTTAGAATCAAGATTTAATTATTTAAAAAAATTAATTTTGAATTAATTTTATAACTATCAGTATAATTTTTTATGCTAATATCTAATTATATTTTTATATACATAGAGAGAAAAAATATTATTTTTAAATAGTAAGCATAAAAATTAATTATTTCTATTTGTGCAACAGACTTAAYAGTTAACACCTAATTAAATGTAAAAGTATACACGTTAAATTGTTTTAAATTTTAGATACRAATGTTAAAATTAATTATTAATAAAAAATTTAACTTTTTCATATAAAAATAATAACTAAAAATCTTATTATTTAATTTTTTATCTACAGATACATTGACCTTCTTAATCAGAGATTTTTGTCAATTTACGAATTTTTTTGTAAAAGTAGTTTGATTTTTATAAATTTTTGTGTCATGCATAATCTATACTGTTAGAACAAAATAGACCGTAGTTTTAAAAAATTTATATTCTCGTAATGTTATTACGGGTAAAAATACTAATATGATTAATTTTTAATCTTTAATGGACCAATTTGATTGAAAAAATCTTTCAAAAATAAATTTAAAGATATCTTATCTTTTGGAGACTAATTTAATTATGGGCCCTGCAACACATACATGCAAATAACGCATACAACTCTTACAAGTTGGCCCAACCCAGGTTTAATCCACGCACACTCTCTCCCTTTGAATGGAGCGTCAATTTCACGCGCGTCACTCAAACGGTTACGCTTCAAAAAAATCGCTCGTTATGACTCACTCTTCCTCTTCTCCTTCAAAGATAACACAAATCCTCAAGTTTCGAGCAACATTCCAAACTGAAGAGACATTCGAACTTATCGCGAATATTAGCAAAAACCATCAACAAAATATTATTTAAGGTACGTTACTATTTTACTCATCTTGTACATTTTCCACATTTTTGTTTCTGATTTCAAAATCGAAAAACTAGGTTTTACTATTCTTCTATGTTCTTCTAGGTTTTACTGATCTTCTTGTTCTAAATCTCATATAACAGTTTTTACTGTTCTTCTTATTCTAGGTTTTACTCTTCTTGTAAGTTCCTCTAGGTTTTACTGTTCTTCAAAGTGGTTCTAGGTTTTACTGTTCTTCTTGTTCTAGTTCTTCTCGTAACTGATTTTTCGCTGTATATTGCTTAATTTATTGGGTGTATATGGAGTAATTTGTATGGGTGTATATGGTTGATTGTTGGGTGTATATGGCATAATGTGTTGGATGTATATGGTTGATTGTTGGGTGTATATTGCGTAATTTGTTGGGTGTATATTCCTAAACTCATATCATGTAATATAATCAACTGTTGCAAGTGTTCTAATATTGCTTGTCCTTGGGTGTATATTGCTTGACATTGTAATATTGCTAGAGCTTGTATATTTATCCATGTTTCAGTGAATTGAACAAAATTTTGAACTGATCTAATTAAATACTTATGAAATCGGTTTGGGTGTATGTGCCTCATCTAAGTTTTTATCGTTTATCTTGTTCTAGTTTTTACTGTTCTTCTTGTTCTAGTTCTTCTCCTAACTAATTTTTGTGTGTATATTGAGTAATTTGTTGGGTGTATATGGCATAATGTGTTGGGTGTATATGGTTGATTGTTGGGCGTATATTTTTGAACTCACATAATTTAATATAGTCAACTGTTGCAAATGTTCTAATACTGCTTGTCCTTGGGTGTATATTGCTTGACATTGTAATATTGTTTGAGCTTGTATATTTATCGATGTTTGAGTCAATTGAACATCATTTTGAACTGACCTCATTAAATACTTATGAAATCGGTTTGCGTGTATGTGGTTGATCTATGGGTGTATCTGACTGATATCTATGGGTGTATTTTTCATTGCAGTAAAAATGGAAGGCAAAAACCAAGTTG